>WOVY01013296.1:0-52194 GCA_013436015.1 Rhipicephalus annulatus | reverse complement strand
CAGATACTGTGTCTTGTACCGTTACAAGTGGGAAACTGCTATTTTGTGGTATTCTCAAAGCGCATGCAAGCATTGTGAAACCTTAAAGAACGATGTCATTTAGCAATACACAGCGTTCCGTACTGTACTATGTTGGTGGAAAATTGTGAGGTCATGCAGCATATAATAATTGTGAATGAAATAGTGTAACAGAGCGTTTTTTATTTACAAGTGCGAAGGTTAAGTTAGGTTAAGTTATGAAGCGTTATAAAACCGCGTTAAACAATGTCAGCTATTGAGATGCAGTGTTTGTCACTATTACAAGTCGGAAACTGCGATATCTAATGTGAAAGCGCATGAAACCGTCGTAATGTTGCAGAAAACATTGTACAGTAGCGAGGGAAACGTTTTCTAACAATAGTAGTCGAAGGTCAGGTTAAGTTGAGTTATGCTAGTTTAAGCTAGCCCAGGCAGCACGCCGCCGTTGGACCAATCTTGGACCAACATCGGCTAACATCGGCACCGACGTCGGGCCGACGTCGGAAGTGCAACTTCTTCCAATGTCGGGCCGACGTTCAAGCCAATGATGGGCCGACGTTTTGCCGATGTTTTAGCCAGTATGCAACCAACATTGGGCCGACGAAGGCCCATCGTATTGCCGACAAAGCTGCCAATGTTCGGCCAACATTGGGCCATATTTCAGCCAATCACATGCCATTTTTACGCCGATGTTCGCTGCACGACGAATATTGGCTACGGATGTACGGCCGACATTGGACCAATCCAGGGCCACATTGCAGCCAATGAAAGGCCGTTATTACACCGATGTTTCCTGCACGACGAATATTGGCTACTGATTGGCTTGCCATTATGTAACCATTATTAGTAGAGAATTTTTCTTACCGGAAGATTTAAACAATATGCCTCGATGACCCGCTCTTGTAGTTTTGCAGCCCTGTATACTTGGGGCAACAGAAAATTGAATGCTGAGAACTGAAAACAGTTACTCGATCTATTTCATCTTTTATACGTCATTCCCTTTGCTAACACTAGAAGTGTAGTTTATTTTTTTTACCAATTTATTTTTTGCAATAGGGAGTGCTTTATTTGGTACTGGTATTTGGTACAGCAGATCGAAAAAAGTCGTTAGGAAGTAAATGCTGAAAGCGTATGTCCCCCACTTGCAATCCCCACATATGTCCCCCACATGATAATCGAGAATATTCATACAGTTTAGAGCATTTTTTGTAACTAAAACATGGTGATGGTGCTTCCGAATCAGCATAAGCTAGCCGAACAGTGCACCACCGACAGTCTGCAGACCATTTATTCTTTGTTTTTTTTATTTATTTGGTACAACAAAAAATGTATACATTGAAAAATATATATACACAACTAAAAAAGGCCCGCTCTACTGCAGGTCAGGTTGCGTTGGGGGCACAGTGGCAGTGGTGCTGTCAAGGCCCTGGCTGCTGTGGCTGGGCAGGAAGCCAGCTGCCGCGAGCAGCCGATAATCTGCACTCTGAGAGTAGGGATCATCGGGCTGCTCCACAACAAATGCTTCTCTGAAGCGCCGCTTCCTGCCCCCACAGCGATCACCAGACCCTGGCAGCCACCTCTTAATAAAGTTGAGGGCCTCCGCCTGGTCGCACCCTGCTTTTTGGCAGATGACATCTGCATACAAGAACAGAAATACCATAGTACACATGAAGCACTGCAGTACAGAGAATACACATGGGTACACACACATAAAACAATGAACAAGTTAAACCTGTCACTAATCTACAGAGCCTCAGGTTCACAAAGGCCCTTTTCCCTTTTCTGCCATGAAGGCTGTACAGCACTTGCACGTCATGTGCCAATACAGCCTTCATGGCATTCACACCAATTTCTCGGAGGCCACGTCCCCCAATCTGCAGGAGGTGCTTGCGCTGTAAAAAAATGCAAGAAGCATAGATGGGGTAAACGCAACAGCACATCGAAATGTTTTCATGATAAAAATCTGCAAGAAGAGGACACTGAAAACAACAACTTGAATTTTCGGGCATCACAACATTTCATTGTTTTTTTACGCTAACTTCAACTCACTTGACCTAAAATGGTTTCCACATCAGCCCTCTCACACTCAGTGTGAGAACCTTTCAGAGTCCTTCTCTGAATGCAGTTTTGCTGTTATGAAATCAAATACAACACTGTTATAACCCTTAATAAATATTGATTCTAGCTATGAAATAGTATAATTACTTTGTACAGTGCTCAAATTCCAATACACGTTTCTTTGAGGTTACAATGTCTTTGCCTGAATGTTGACCAGGAGTAGCTTCTACAGGTGAAAAACGATAAAGTATGTGGAATTCAAAAAGAAGCTAGGACATGTTTTTAATCAATGCATTGTAAGCAGAGCACAACAAGATAAATGAACATGATCAAGGCGTACTAAGAGGCAACCTTAGAGCGACCAAATCTTGGTCATAGATGAAACTGATAGAAAAATAAAGGTCGCACTAGATGGTCGCACCATTTGCTGTTTATATTTTTCTGTGATAGCCAACAAAGAGGCATGTCGCTTTAGAAATCTCATCACAATAAACAAAGGTGCATTTTTCTTCACCCTGCGAAATGGGGTGCATGTTAGATTTTTAAAAAAGTAAGAAATCGGCTAACACAAGGCAGGGTGAACTGTAGCTCAAAGTAGAGAGAGCCGCAGCGGACACGAAATAGGGTGATAAATGAACAAAATTACTGAATGTCTGTTTTAAGCAGGCTATTGCTAGTCACTGCCCATCAAACACACGATGCCGCCTACATCGTCTGCTAGCTTAGGACAGTTCACTCGGACTTCACAGACTATAGTAAATACAGTCGAATCTCATTAATTCCAACACACTTAATTCGAACTGACGCTGTGGTCCTATCAAAGCTATACCGCGCTCCGAAAATGCTCTCAGCACCCCGCCCAATCCTGCGGTGGCACTTCAGACACCTCATCGCTGTGCTTAAAGAAGAAAATGAAGAAAAGGAAAGAAAAGACTGCGGTGGAATGTTTGCCAAATGCCAATCTGCGACATTCCTGTGCCACGCTTCGGCTTTTTCCGTCCCTGCCACGTAGAGACCCTTCTCCTCTTAACACTGCGCACGAAGAGAAAGAGGGGAAAAAAAGCTGTCGCAGAGAGTGGGCTCTCTCTCATGCCGATCTGCAACGCGCCGGTGTCACGCTTCCCTGTTTTTCGTTCCTGCTATGTAGAGACTCTTCTCCTTTCAACACCGCGCATGAAGAGAAAAAAAAAAGCTGCCGCGGAGTGTTTCTCTCTCGAATGCCTATCTGCTTTTCTCCAGGTGAAGACGCTCCTCCTTTCTCATCATGTGCTGGCCACGCTCCGGCTGCAGCGCAGATGGTAACAGTGGAAACACAGTTGTCTTCAAAGAGTGTCAGCACTGGACATTGCCGCGCGCAACTTCTATTGCCAGGAGAATACTGAAGCCGAAGTACAAATGCTTTGCAAACTGCACGCAAAACTTGTTGACTCGTTGCAAGGCCAACGTGTACAGACATGTATTGACTACTTTAATTAATGACGGATGTCCTGTAATTTGTGAATAAAACTTCTCCATGCACATGCATCACTGCATGGTGAGCCCTCCGCTCAATTACCGTATTTACTCTATTCTACCGCGCCCTCGATTGTAATGCGCGCCCGGTTTCCACGACAAAAAAAAACAAGACATCGGTTGCAACGCGCACCCTTTTTTCACGTTGGCCCGCTTGATCACACCACTCGGGAAAACGACAATTTTTGAGAGCGTCTTCCGTTTAAATATGAAGTACGGGGGAAGCTTATGCCTATCTGACGTGCAACGGAGCATTGCTGTCACTCTAGTTTTACCGTCGCCCGATGTCAGTACACAAACTTGCTTCGCCCCTTTCTCCTAGACGGTTGTGGTGCCAGGCATGTTGAAGTAAAGAGGCGTGTGATCGGCATTCCCGATTTGCCCAAGCAGGTAGCCGTTGTTGTGCCGCAAGTTTAGGAGGAACCGCTGAAGACTCTGAAGCTTTTCTTCGTACTCCTCCGGCAACTTCCGGCATATGCCCGTTCGCCTTCGGAGGGAAAAGCCTTTTCTCTTCATAAAGTTCGTTAGCCAGCACCTGCTCGCTTTAAAATGGCTCTGCATTAGCCCTTTTTCTAAGGCTAACTGCATAGCCTGCACTTGGAGCAGTTCTGTCGTCACGGGCCGCTGTGCCGCTCACTGCTTAATCACATACTCACCGAGCAGCTCTTCAATTTGTGGAAACCGACCCTGCTGTGGTCCACTGAAGCCTTTGCGTGAATCTTTGCTGTCGACAATATCCTGCTTTTGTTTCCGCCAGTCCCGCACGCACGTTTCGGGAACTTCGAATGACCGCGATGCGGCCCGATTTCTGTCCGTTCCGGCACACGCGATGACTTTTCTTTTAGAAGCGGCATTGTGGTGCACTCGTCGAATTTTTGGAGTCGGCCCTACCATGCCGTCGATGCTAATGTACTACAAGATGACGAACTCCTCAGCACACGTATGAAGTACCGCACATGGGAAACACATAGGCAGAAATGACCGACGCGCCATGCCGACGCACGTAGGGGGCGGCCATTTTGTAAGTGGCGATGGCAATAGAATGACCATATTCATTTTTTTTCGTACTCGATTCTAACGCGCATGCGATTCATGAACTCTCTTAACCGGAAAAAAGGTGCGTGTTAGATTCAAGTAATTACGGTAACTTTCATTATTTTGAACTTCTTTTAATTTGAACAAATTTTCTGGCCTCTTTGAGTACGAATTATTCATATTCGACTGTAATACAGTGGCTCATGAGATTACCTGGCTAGCTTGTTTCACGAAACACAGTATCTTAAAGCAGTACTAAATTTCTGCATGTTACATAGGCATATTAAAAATCAAGAAATACACACCAAAGCCGCAGCCACAGCTTCACTCTGCACAGCTGCCTCTGCTGCCTCCACGTCTCCAATTGTACCAGCAGGCAGCCGGGGAAGGTCAGAAGGGGGCTGTGCTGGCTGGGCGTGCTGAGGCACGGACAAGAGCCGTACCTCGAGCTTCAGCTGTCGCACCTCCTGCAGAACCTCTCTTTGTTGCTGCCGGATGCCAAGTTCGATCCGCAGGATCCGTAGCAACAGAGCTGAAACATACAAGAGTACATACTATATTTACTCGCACAATTTGCATCCTCACATAATTTGCTCACCAGTATAATTAGCCAGCCTGCTTTACTACAAGAAACTTTTGCTCGCATACTTTGCCCTCCCCAACCAGCCCGAGCCACCTTGCCAGCACACACACAGACACATTTGACTTCATGATGCTCTGGTCAGGCACATCTCTTGTCGAGCAGGCGAGTGCAGTCTTACACAAAATGGGCTGAGTGCAAGGTTCCTTCTTCCATGAACTTTTATGCTTTCCCTAGAATATCGAACTTGAAAACCGTAAACCTGTTTATGTGTAGTCCGAAATGCCTAAAGGTTTGCCTCCTATCTTCCCACCTCTTCCACGGCAAGAATGTATTCCCGAGACACAGCACAGATGTTGAACGCGTGCAAGGACCTGTCACATCAACTAGATGAGGCAGGTTTTCGCACTCATTTTCTTTTTTTTTGGTTTCGCCATCTGGCCATTGCGTTTTTACCGTTCCTTGTAATAGGCTACAATAATTATATACGAGGCAGATTGCTGTTATAAAGCTTACCGAAGAAAACTGAAACCGTGCTACCGCTAAGCACATCAGCGTGGAGTTCTTCGACATGCAATATTCAGTATGGGAGCCAGCAGAAGAGTGCGTTGAATAAGACTTAGCATAGAAGCTTGGGTGTGTTGGTTAGATATCGGAGGGAACACAACGCAATAGAAGACTGGGACAAGGAATGGGGACACACACACATGAAGGGCGACACACAGAGCACTGTGTTGGCATCGCGCTTCCTTGTCTGCATCTTACTTTGCGTTGGGTTCCCGACAATTATTGGAGAGTACTTATGTTCTCTGGTATAACCTTGTCGTGGGAACTGGTTTTTGTGAGCAATGTTCGGAAGAACTTCAAGAAAATGGGGGCATTTGAACAGGCTTCGCAAACAAATGACAATCCGCTTTGAGACAGCTGTGACAGCGCCTGCAACATATATTCCCATTCCCAGTTGGGCTTTTAGGCCAGCTATTCCTACTAGCTTCGTACACATAACCGGATCGACAAAAAAAGTACACATAATACGCGAGTACATACCGCATTTGACTCTGTAGCTTTGATGAACCAGGCAGATACACAAATTTATCCAAAGCTCCATTGATTCTATTGCAAAATTATTCAACAAACAAATTGCGATTTTATCCATGTTACTATACGATTGTGGCACTTTACCATTGCAGCTTTCCAGGAGGCACACATAGTGCAGCGTTAGTTCACCACTCGCAGTTAATTGTATGCAGTGGGTTGCTCACAGCAACTGACTGCATGCAATGGTGAACATCTTGCATGCTTGCACCGCTGTTTCAGCATGCTGGCTGCTTCCCATACGGCTATCAATTGATGTTCACAAAATTGGAAAGATGAAGAAAGACTACACAGTGCCCTCTGGCCACCCTATACTCCAAACCTCCAGCCAACAAACAAACAAAAGAAACAGAAATATGCAAATGAATATTATTCCTAATGCAGCTGGAATGGAGTGTAGTTTTCACCAACTCTGTGTGTTAAGTCAATATGGAGTGAGTTAACTCCATAAAGTAGCTTTTCTCATAACAGTGTTCACTCTATTGTAACACAAGGAGTGACTTCATAACATCTAGAAGGAAAAATAGAATCTTCAGTATTTGATATAAATGTGAGGCTCTACCTTAAAACAACAATAATCTGGAAAAAGAACTCATTACATTCGAAAAAAAAGGTAGCACAGTTGATCCCCTTTACAAGAGACACTGATGTAACAGACAAACGGGGATAAGAGGCACCAGTGTGCAGGCTGACAGTTGGCCCATCATGCATCAGGCACTCCGTAGATGCGCCTGTGCAGACGGGAGCCCTGCAGTCAAGCATGCTGAGCAAGACTGTTGACCACTGTACAATGACACATTGCCACAAATTTTCAAAACTTCATTTCACAGACTTCTGCAAAAGCTTCTTACACTCTTGCATAATTTTTGCACAAGCTTCTCTCATTCTTGCGTGATTTTCGTCAGAACATATAAGTGTTGGAAGTTGTATGTCCCCAAAAACTTGCACAATACAAATAGCATACATTAAAGTCTATCACTTAATACGTGCATAGTGTAACAATGAAAGGAAACTCACTCATGGTTTGCTCCGAGCCTTCCCCGTGCGGTGCCTCCTTGAGCCTTGGAGAGCACTGTACAGCTAGAGCAAAGTAGCATCAATCCAGTGTTAATGGCAGGTTAACAAGACAACAAAACTAACCCCCATATTCATAAACGCTCCCCGACTCGACTTTCACCCTTCACTTGACAGAGTTGAGCACTGTGCCGCTGCTCGTTTGAAAGCGACGCTGCGCTACTTGAGAATCACAGCAGATTATTGCTGACATGCAGCGACTTTCTCTGCTTAGAGACGGCGCTCCCACCAGCCATCTCAAGTGAAGGTGAAGCGTGGAGTGGAGGGACGTTCTAGAATACGGGGGTAAGATTGGTTGCAAGAACACTACAATAGACACAATTTTTACACTTCATCTATATTGTACAGCCACACACATTCTGCATCCTTATAATGCAACATATACATACAAGCTTATAAAGTAAACACTGTAGGCTGCTCAAATAACACCTACACAAAAAATACCCAAACGTGGCCATGCGCAAAGTACTTTTATTTGAAACTCACAAAACTTTTGCGGTGATGGAGAATAAATAAGACAGGTTATGCTTGGAGGCACATGAGACCTTCGCAGCTTTCATGAAGTACAAAAAATAATATGGTGTGTGTGTATGTACGTACGCATGAAGCTTCGGCCTTTACATACGGTTTCTTGAAAGTATCTACTATTATTTTATGGCACCTGTGTCCTTCAGCGCAATTGAAAGCCTGCTGATCAGTGTGTGTAATTGTGGAATAGTTACATGAAAAATGGCGTGAAACACCTAAAATCAAATTTTTCTAGCTAGGAAATATGCAGCTGTGTATACACAACACATGCTGCAAACAGTGGGAGGTGACCACAAGAGTGATTTGAGTGTAAGCGGCAGTATTCCGCATTCATGCACCCCGCCATTTTCAACTGTTGCCCAAAAGCAGCACCACTTCAGCGTGCTTTTTTTACATCATAAACAGCACGGAATACAGCGAGGATGAAAACAACATATGCAATTAAATTTTGAGCACTATTTATGGTGCGCATGATTGATTGATATGTGGGGTTTAACGTCCCAAAACTACTATATGATTATGAGAGACGCCGTAATGGAGGGCTCCGGAAATTTAGACCACCTAGGGTTCTTTAACATGCACCTAAATCTGAGCACACGGGCCTACAACATTTCCGCTTCCATTGGAAATGCAGCCGCCGCAGCCGGGATTCGAACCCGCCCCCTGTGGGTCAGCAGCCGAGTACCTTAGCCACTAGACCACCGCGGCGGGGATGGTGCGCATGAAAAAAAAAGGCCTTTGTACAACGACGAATTCATAATTTGCCTTCACGGACCTTCTGTTAGGCTGCACCACATACAGATTTTTCGTGGCTTTCAAAAGAGATTTGAAAAAAAATAATAACCGTGTTTACTCTTGTCATGAGCGCACTCACTAAGTCACCCTCATTTCAGTCGCCAAAATTTTGAATTTTTTTCTTCCACATATTAAACACACACCCTACGTTCATCCGCTGCAGTCCCACGGGCTCCCCCCCCCTTGCCGCCTTCGCTCGCTGCCACATGCCATTTTATTTTTGTTTCTACTTGTTCACGGCACGTCCCCTGTCTTTTTTAATTATCTGTTGTAACATATGTGGCATTATCTTGTTCCCGAGGTGCCACAGGTGCTCTGCTATGTAGATGCACCATTAAACTAGTATTTTTGATCAACTGTGCATTTCTGATGTTTACCTTGCAAGTACGTAAAACTGGCATGCTTCTTGATCTACGATACACATGTGGCTTGTCTCACTTTAAAGCAAAAGTTAACATACAATGGTGTAAATGCTTAGAATTTGAAATATTGAGGCAGCAGCACACCGGAGATGATCATATGGTAAAGAAACGAGTGCTGCCTTATTACTGGCAAGTTGTCACTTATATGTACAAATAAAGTTTGAGCAAAAAAGTACAAAAGCACAGCGAGGCTATGATGTGGTTCAACCTGTGGATTCGCTTCATTTATCACGCCATATGATGAAGCTTCCTTTGGTAAAACTGCCCAGATAAGAAAAAAAGTTTGCTGTCCAATACAGCAACTATACAAAGTGTGCACGTGCATCTCGCAGCACCTTTTCGTCACTTCCGAAATGCGCCACCACCATGCCTGGGCACCAACCGAATCTATCGTCTACAACTGCCATGTTGTCTCCTCGTGCTTGCACCCGTTTAGTTTTGCCTCACGATGCAAGTTTGAGGAATTATGAGCTGCTAGTGAGGCAAGTTGATTTAGTAGTCCACGCATAGGGAGCAGAGCTTAGGGTGTTTCTTCGCTGAAAGTTATAACCTGAAATTGAGGACGCACATTCCGATTTTCCTAAAAGTACCAGCGTATTTGGCTGGTGCAGATTAACAAAAGCTACTTGAAGAAACTTTGCAATATTTGCATCTTCAGGTGCAACTTCATTACGGGTAAGTGCCATAGCCAAGTATTTACCTGCAAACAGATATAGCTTACCAAGATACTGCACATACAAACTTGTCTGCAGTTAAAACCATGATGGCGAGGAAGGCGGTTAAAATCGTGATGGCGATCGCGGAGATTTGGTATTGCATTGAAACAAACTATAAAGAATGAGAAACAATATTAGTTCACTTTGAAGTATAGCCGATCGGTTCAAGTTGGGCGTCAGGATTTTTTTTAATTAGTCAATTAATTCTATACACGGTCTCTATCATGTTCAGTGACTCCACTGTACAATAGCGTACAACAAAAGCAAAATACAAAGTGAAAAGTGTGTCAAAGCATACGCGAAAAATAAAGTGATGACTGGCATTATCGCGGCACACACGACGCAAAGTCGCTATCTGCCTTGTATAATATTTTCCTCGACTATTTCCACAAATTGCAATCAAAGAGGCTCAAGCTCAACATCAGCATTGTTTAAAACACTTGGGGGGGCATCGCTACTTTGGTGGCGTATTCCGTGACAATATATTTATAATATTATATCTCTTGTAAACTTGCCTAGCTCTGCACGACTAGTTTTCGATGGGAGCAGCTGCGCTTCGCACATCCACTCTTAAAATTGCGGTTCGAGAGATTTTGAGCTTTCACTTGTTTTTGGGCCAGGCAATTCGTAGTGAAAGCAAGATAATAGGCCCTCATAGGTTGTGGCGGGCAGCCGGTGTACGCCGTGGCTGGTGTATGTGTTGCACATCATGATTATCTGGTCTTGTATCGAGTGAACGAGCGAGGCCTTCCTAATCCAATGAGCTCGTTAAAGTAAGACAACAAAAAACCACAATGCTTCCACATTATTCACAGCAACAGATTACGAGCCCCCAACAAACCGCACTGCAGCACGTGAACTGCCGTAGGTACCCAGGGAGTTACTTGGGCATGGCGAGAGAGGGAGACAACGGCAGAAGTGACATCACAAGAACACTATGTACAAAGGGGACGTTTAAAGACTTTTTTCCCATTTTTAAACTTCGTGCACTGTTGTATTTAGAATAGATGTATTTTAAATAGTTGTATTTGAAAAGAATAGTTGTATTTTGAAAAGGGCACTAATTCATAAGCCCAATGGTTCAAGGATGGGTGCATTTAGGGGGCCCATTTGACGTTTTACTTATGCCCTTCAAGAACTTGGTTACAGGGCCAAAGTCCTGTTTCAGAAAGAACACGCTAGTGCGTGGCCAGCAGTCCGTCAAGCATTAGTGCTGGTGAGATTTGGAAATGCAGCGCATGAGCATCCTCATCTGCTACTTCTCTGCTCATGCTCTCGGAGCTTACTTAAGAGGCACGGTCCTTCGCACTTTTCATTTTCACACTGTAAATCAACTGATACCAACTCTGCCTTTCATTATTTATTAAACCAATATTTCATGGTCACGAGGACGAGCTTAAAATGTTTGCTACATCAGACCTGAACAGCATTTTGAGTCATCGAAACTTGCTAGTTGCAGCGAGCATTATGCGAAAAATATGATGTGCTTTACGGTGACAACTTGCAAAACACTGCAGCAACGATTAAAATCATGTATTTTTTGTGCTCACAGGAAATCCCTAAAGCAGGAGGCACTGGGCTAGATAAATTGCGCAGCTAAAATACGGATGCGCTTTCCAATGCTGTCATGCGTACAGGCGGAGAAATGGCAGACAAAACTGGGCGCACCCCGATTCTATGCGCATGCGTCCCATTCACAAGCCTCGCTGCCAGTTAGCACCACATGGCTCACTGTCCATGAGCTCGCTTGTTTCCTGTAACAGTGGACCATACGGTACACCTATTTAAAAACAAGGATAGAATGTATATAATGCAGCATCTGATGAAGCCATGATCATGTGTTGCTGATGAAATCTGGAACTCTAGTTAGTACCCTTATTGTTAACCAGCCGACCGACTAGCAAAAAGATTTGCGACTGAAATGATGGCATCTACACCTGCCCTTATAGAGACACTGAACAAAGTTTTTGCCGCCGAGATTTTCAGCCAAAGTGAAAGATTGGGCCATGAAATTCATAGACAATAATACTTTCAAGCAGAAACTACGAACAAAATACTGAATTTATTGAGCCTTTTACAAAATGCCGCGTCTAGCTCTTAGACACGGCGTTTTCTAAAAGGTCGCGACATTCATTTTTCGAGTTTTTTTTGTTATTCAAGACAAATCTACGGTGCATTGTTCACAGAAAACAAAATTGCCTCTGTAAGATTTCTTTGCGAGCAGCTTACTAATTTTAAGGCAGCCGCGTTGATTCGTGAACTGAAGGATGCGAGTGATCGATCTTGCCTGCTAGTGGCTAGGCGAAAAAGGCTTTAACCCATGTCCTGGTGTAGCTAAGTCACGCAAATGGAGCAGAAAATGTGCATTATCATTTATTTCACCTAAATATCACACGTATGTGACTTATTGCCGGTGACAGGTGATCAGGATGAAGTCGACAAGTTGAAAATCTGAACAAGAATTCACTCGAATGAAAAACCAACCTATACTCACGTGCACGGTGAAGTCGAACACGTCGTCCGTCAATGTTGTCGCTGATGCCCGAAGGAAAAGAGAAGAGGACAAGCGACGGGGTCGTCTCTTTCTATAAAGTCGGCGGAACTGCCAGAACGGCCAACACAAAAGGCATCGGGTTGACATTCCTCCATCTGGGCATCAGTCGCTCCACCCGGGCATGCAACTGCTACTGGTTCTATCCTCTTCCCGACATTGCAGTGTTGCTGCCATACTCGCGAACCTTTTTAAATTAAAGCACGCAATCATGTATTATCGTGCGCCATACTAAACTTAAAAACAGTGCTCCGGTACATGAGATCACGAAGCGCGGTCCACGCCATTACAAGAACAATTAGAGAAATGAAACAAAGAAAACAAAAATGTAAAAAATATTTTGTCTCAATACGATCCGCAATCCAGTTTCCTGCAGCGGCTTTTGGCTCTGTATGAACGGCCAAGCCAGTGCCAAGCCAAGCTTGCGCCCCTGATCAGCTGTTTGTTTCCATCGAGAATTCAACAGTGAACTGGCAATTTGTTTAGATGATATTGCTAAAGGGCTTGAAATTGAATATTTCTCTACGTACTACTGCTGTACTTTTCCTCTCCGTTTCCTGATCACAGTGATGAGATTGAGGAGGTTACAATTTAGAAAACAGCTAGTGCAGCTCAAGCATTGCTAGTATCGCTGTTTCGGTAATAAAATGTTACAAAGATTTTGCCCCGCGACCTGCTTGCCGTGTTCGAGCACCCAGTAGAAATTTACGGTGCCGCGTTTGAAAGAGTTGAATAAAATTGCAATATTACGAAAGGAAGGCTCTGAAGCAACATCGCATTTTATCAGGCCTACACCTCCCACACCTAGACGAATAAAACTCGTCGATATTATCTTGCAAAGCTGTGTATAATATTTAAAACACATTCTTTAGCCCGCGATGAATTGTTCTCTCGTGTGGCTTCTCCATTTGGTACTGTCATGTTAACTTACAAAGGCAACTTTCCATATTTAGTCTCTTTAGATGTTGCAAAAGCTTGACACGTGGTGTGTATGCCATACTGATAATTCTCCTCGTAACCTGGGTCCGCCTCTTTAAACAGCGTCGCATTTTATTGTTCGCAATTGTGTTTGTTTTATACTGTAAGCCAGCTGTGTGATTTCATCAATATTCACGAGTGTTCCCTGACTATACAAACACGTGCGTCTTATTTGGTGCGGTGCACGTTTGTATGTAGCAAAAAATGTCATTTCGTCAGCGTGTGTCTGCATACACTTGCATGCCCTGCAGTACGTGTACATAATTAATGCAGTAAGGATTGCAATGCATAGCCTTGCATGGGACATATATTCCATGCACGCTCAGAGAAATGTTGTTTGTTATGAGCCTACTGTTTATCATTACATTTTTTTTCGTTAAAGTTTCATCTCCATATAAAGCAGCTGTATACAGGCACGAGCTTCAGCAGCTTCCTCGTTGTTCCATTTTAAATAAAAACACCAAGCCTACCCGAATCAATGATCTGTTTGCTATCATTACTGTTATGTGTTCTACGATGTACAGAAGGACAGTAGTATACAAAAAAAATTGCCCGCAGCTTCCCTCGGGGGAACACTGAGGAGGATGCGGAGCATATAATTGGTTAACGGGGTGTTAAAGTGCGACTTACTTGGGTCGATGGCTAAATTGGTTAACGTGGTTGTGAATTGGGGTGTTAAATTGTGACTTACTTGGGTCGATGGCTAAATTGGTTAACGTGGTTGTAGGAGGGGGTGCTAAATGAGTGAACACGTACAAACGTATGCGAAAGGGCGGCGCTGGTCGAAGGGACGTCGATCATTGTGTTTGTGGATTCGTTGGCATTCGTTTCACGGCGACTTCGGACGTCGACGCGCCGTACAAACCAACGGACGAGCGGCAACTGAGCGAGCGAGCGCCGACCTTGAGTATATTTACAGCGCGACGGCGCATGCGCTGTCAGCTGTCGAATGTTCTCGAAGGAGAAGCGCGCGCGCGGCACAGATGGCGACGGCGCATGCGCTGTCAGCTGTCGAATGTTCTCGAAGGAGAAGCGCGCGCGGCACAGATGGTGGGCGACGGCGCGACGGCGCATGCGTGCGCGTCAGCTGTCGAATGTCCGAGAAGCGGTGCGGACGGCGCACTACAAGGCGCGAGTATAAGATGCTTCCGCATCTAAAATAGGGAGGGAATTGAATGCCCTGCCTGCATGGCTGCGCCGTTTCACAAGATCAGGCGCTGCGCTGTGAAGTTTCCTACCGGCCTGTAGAAATTCAAGGGAGCGTACGATAGCGTGGTTCAAGAGGACTTGTGGGGAATACTAGACACACTGGGTGTAAAAGATGGAGTCACAAATCGTTTAAAGGAAATCTATAAAACTAACAAGGTATTTAAAAAGTGGGAAAAACAGGTATCCAAGCCCACAGTGGTGAAACGTGGACTTAGGCAGGCGTGCCCACTGTCGCCCTTCTTGTTCATGATGTACCTACAAGGATTAGAGGCCAAATTAGAGGCAAGTAAACTTGGCTTCAACCTCTCTTTAGTCAAACAAGGAAAACTCATTGATCAGTCACTACCAGCATTAATCTACGCAGATGATATAGTGCTAATGGCCGACAACAAGGAAGATTTGCAGAGGTTGATGGACATCTGCGGTAATGAGGGAGATAGGTTAGATTTTAGATTCAGTTAGGAAAAATCAGTAGTCATGATTTTCAATGATAACAAAGGTAGTGAGCTTAGAATACAGGAAGTCACGCTAGAGATAACAGATAAATACAAATAACTGGGCGTATGGATATGCAATGGGACCGAGTACCTGAGGGAACACGAAATATGCGTGACGACTAAAGATAACAGGAATGCAGCAGTGATGAAAAATAGGGTACTGTGGAATTACAGTAGGTGTGATGTTGTGAGAGGAATATGGAAAGGGGTCATGGTTCCTGGGCTGACGTTCGGCAATGCAGTCTTGTGCATGAGATCAGAAGTTCAAGCAAGATTAGAAATTAAGCAACGTGGAATGGGTAGGCTGGCTTTAGGAGCTCACGAGAATACACCAAATCAGGGAGTACAAGGTGATATGGGATGGACATCATTTGGAGGCAGGGAAGCTAGCAGCAAGATAAAATTTGAGAAGCGATTGAGAGAAATGGGGGAGGAGCGTTGGGCTATGAAGGTTTTCAGCTGCTTGTACATGAAGAATGTCAAAACAAAATGGAGGAAGCGAACCAGGAAATTGACTGGTAAATACTTAGAAAACAGCAGGTGGCCAAACCAGAAAGAACTATCGGTTAAAAAGGAACTGCAGGAAACGGAGACTGACATGGGGAGAATCGGCATGATTAAGAAGTCTGCACTAGAGATCTATCGAACTTTTAAGCAGGAAATTGCCAAAGGAAGGATCTATGATAATACTCAGGGTAGTTCTCTACTGTTTGAGGCCAGGACGGGAGTATTGCGAACCAAGACATATCAAGCTAAATACGAAGGGGTAGACACAGTATGCAGTGCGTGTAAAGAGAAAGAAAAAACCTCCGAACACTTGACAATGCTCTGTAAAGGGCTTCACCTGATAGTTCAAGATGATGGCATAGAGTTTTTCAAAGCACTGGTGTTTAGGGACAGGGAGGGAAAATAGACTTTAAGCGGGTAGACTTAACTAGAAGGAGGTTATCTCATTGGTGGCTAAAGTAAAGACACGATTGAAAATTAAACCCTTCACTTCAAAGTACCCATCCAACTTTACTATCTAAAGGGGGAAAAAATCTAGTGGTTAGTTCACTAAGCATTACGCTAGGTGGCGTTAGCCGCCGCCCGATCTAAAGGGTACAGCCACATCCATCCATCTATCCAGCCAAGAATATGCTCTCTGGGCTCTGGCTTGTTGCTCCAGGCCTAGTCAGGTAGATTTTCTGGCCTCACCGTTGAATTGTTTGCTCGGGTTGTGGCTTGCAAACATTGCGGTTTTGGGCTTCGTATCATCTTGTTCCGTCATCATGTCCTCCAAGTGGAGGACATGTCGCAGTGTGAGGAGGGAGTACGACAAGGCGCTGATAGAATGAGCTATCAGTCTTACCAGGCAGGCGGTTGAGAGCGCACCGAGGCAGCTGACGCACACCAGCACTATCCGCTTCCTGTATAATACAGGCTAGGGAATTATAAAAACACAGAGCAGAAATCAACTCTTGTGCCTCTCTCAGGAACTCACAAGGCGGAACCTGCTTCGAACACTGAGGACCGAGCTAAGCAACACCATGCGTGACGATAAATCATCGTCTCCTATTGCAGTAATGGTTAAGGCACGCGTGCAACTTAAACCATTGTCACGCAAGATGAATTCAAAACACCATCGAAGTGAACCCAAGGCACATGCTGATTGTTATGTACGGTACTAGCGCTAAATTCATGCAGACGTTTAGTTGGCGCTGCAGTAGGCCTAATTGAAGGAATGGCCACAGCTACTGCTGTGATGGAGAACGGGCTCATTAACATCTTCATGTAGATTAAAACGGCTTACCCCGAAATGGCTGGGAGTGCCACGCTATCCCTAGCAGTGGCACATGCAGTTGCATATTTAACGAACAGAAATGGCGTACCGATTTCCAAAGCACCTATCAATACTTCCGTCAAGGCGTAGCACCAAACACTTTATCGCACATTTTGGGAAACATTACTTTTTCTCCCCATCTGGTGGCTAGGCATGACACGCCCAAGAATAAGCATGTTAGTATGTATGTCGGAGGTATTTCCATCTGATCCCTGAAAAAATATTTCCCTTAACCCATGGAAAAAAATGGAATTCGCACCTGTCATCACATTGCACCCCATCACAGGAATGGGATCAGATTGGCCTGGCGCTCAATACTCTCTTACGCTTAATCAGAGCTCGGTCTGGCACCAGCTCCAGACAAAACCATTTATAATCTCCTGTCTGGCACATCTGTTCTACTCTGCTCTCTCTCAACCGGAGTGCACCATGTACATGTGGTTCACCCCTGGTGGATCTTTTTCACTGTTTGTGAATTCACACAAAGCCCTTACTGGTAGATCCTATTCCCAATTCTTCACTATTCTCATGGGAGGCCACTCTTTGGGCAGCTTACATCACGACATGTGCGTGTCAGGATATCAGTGCCGTCTTTTTCGGAGTCGGCGCCATCTTTTCTTTCTCTTTTGCTCCTTCCCTGTCCTGTGTTTCTGGTGTTGCGCTGCAAACAAGTGAAGATGGTACAGAACACCAGATGTTCAAAATTTGCTTCTCATTAATATATCGTGGTTTTGGGAACTAAAACCCCAGATATATTGAAAGAAGATGCATGAAAAGAGAAGGATGATATTGGAAACTGGCAAAAAAGGAATGACAGACTTCTTAAGCTATGCTGCCATTGAGATTTTCAGCTGTTCACGCAATTCTCACACGTAACTTTGATGCAGCTATGCACATATCACACAAGCATGCTGACTGTACAGTTAGTATAACTGCAACCTTCATGTACCCAGCCTTCATGTACCCTCTATGACATTTCAGAACATCTGAGTCAGTGTTAGCATCAAGTTATGTTCTTCATGCTGGGGAACCAGTGTGATGAGTTACCATTTCTACAGAATGAAGCCCTGTCTACCTGGAACAAGCTGCAAGATATATAACTAAACGGCCCTTTTCAGGGCCAGTCAATCTCTGTACGGCTTGGATGCACCAACTGATTCCCTTTATCATCAACCCTCAATAAAACTAGCAAATGTTTGTACATGTGCAAGCAGTGTCATTCAATATCTTAGAAAATGCTTGTGAAGCAATTTCAAGGAGAATCGTTTTTCTGATCTCATAGTGAGGCATTAGGAAAACCTTAGCCACACCAAATGCCACTATTCAATGAGAGGAACAAGAGAAATATTTCACTGAGAACTATGAAGTAAACAAAAAAACAAATGTTTTCAGATACTGCGAGATCATTTCATAAAAAAAGCTCAGAAGTTGCTATGTGTGGCCACATTTATTCTGTACAAGCATCGTGTGGTTACAAAATTCTGTACCAAACATAGGTTCAGCTCTCTGGAATAGACCGCGCTGCACAAGCTAGCTCAGTGCATGCACTTCTGTACCCTGCCAGAGAATATTTTTACCACCAGTATGTTGTAACGTGAAGTGGAATGGTGATTGCATACTAGGGCGCGTCCTGCAGGACTCCAATAAAGTTGTTTCACTTGATCGGTTGGTGTGCTGTAAGCAGAACATTTCCAAGAAAAATCGTATAGTTTGGAGGAGGACTTAAGCAAGGAAAGTTGTAGATAAAACACTGCATTCACTGGCATTATCCTCACCAAGTATAACATTGTTTTTCTGGTGAAGCTTTGTGTCTGCACAGCGAGCAGGATAAGCTGGTAAAAACATGCAAAATGGGAAGTCTAGCACAGCAATCTGTGCAGTACTGCTCATTTCATGGAGCATTAATTTCACAGGCTTTGCTCATTGTTAGCGTTAAGCCTATATTATGTCCACTGCAGGGAGGAAGCCCAATCAATGTTCCCTGTCCTGTATGAGCCAATTTCATATTATGGCTGATAATTTCTCGATCTCATTTGAACTAATCACCTGCCACCCTCTGCTACATTTCATGTGTCCTAATATAAATTAATTGACATTACTGACCTGTCATCCATCTTTTTTTCTCAATCCCAACTAATGCATTGATTTTTTGATAAACTCTGCTTTCTTCCCATGTCTTAATATTATGCTAGCCTTTTTTCATTTTTCTGAAACATTATCTTTGCTCAGAAGCTAGAAGTTATCAGAAAGAACATAACGACATTCTACCTCCTGAGCATATGGCATCATCAATACAAAAATGTAATAAAAGTGAGAAAACATCCTATCTATATAAGAGGCCCTAAAATACTGCAGGAGGCAACAAATAAACTGGTATTTGTATAAAGGCAGTGACAAAAACTTTGACTACTGTCACTTATTCTGATTCTTGGGACATCTTTTTTAGTACATCATAACACATAATTACACATTTACACAATTTACACAGAGGAATTGCTACCACGTGCATTGAGGCCACCCTTCAGAAGTCATGTGAGCACAAGGATGAGGTAAGCCTTAAAAACCAGATTAAAAGACTAAAGGATGCTGGATATCCCAACAGCACCACCACACCCGTGTGCTAAACCCTCCTGCAGAACGTCAAGTTAAACAAAACAGGACCAAAATAAAAACAGAATGACCAAAGATCTTTGCATGCTATACCGTACGTATATAAGGTGTTTCACAATATAAAGAAAATAGCGAGCCGATATGATTTTATCTTGTTATTTGCCATCCCTTGCAAGTTTTCAAAAGTGTGTGTAATAAAAAGCAACAGGAATAGCCATTATTTCACCATTCGTCACGAGAATAGGTATACTGAATGCCAATATAATGTTGTGTATGAGATACTATTGACATGTGGAAGCGTAAACATAAGACAAACTGGGCAGTGCCCCAATGTTTGAGTAAGACAGCACGCTTAAAATGTTAAGAATGGCTATGCTAGTCGCATGGCCATACACTGTAAAGAATGTAAGTGCAGTTCTGTGTTTCATAAAACACTGTTTTTGAAAAAAGCAAGAACAAGAAATGAAAGAGAGACTGTGAAAGCTTTTTCTTGTCAGGAAGGCCATGAATCAGTGCATCAGTATACCTTCACTCATCCATTCGGAGAGAGAGTATTCTTTTCTCAGTTAAGATTATATTATCATGGTCTCACATGTGTCGTTGTGCATGAGCACTGTTCTTGTACTCTGTATAAAAGGGGGCGTAGTACCTTCAATAAAATTTAGTTGGCAGTCAGCGCTCTTTCCTGTCCTTTTTGTCTCTTCCTGAACTTCTCTCACTGTTACTAGAACACAACCACGATGAACCAACTTGCCCAGATTATGCTATTGTTGATGAAAAGTCAGAGCACGAAAATACTTCAGGGGCTCAGAACCTCCTCACTACCCGTCTAGTTACGGCCCTGGTCTATGTGTTCCGAGAGTGAAGCACTAGTGGTGCTATCTAACTACATAACGGTGAGGAGGGTTTCTGTATACTCGAGCTTGTTTCATGACATGGTGAGAGGTGACAGGTTGTTGAAATAATATGCCGTGTGGGAGGTCAAGATTTTGATTGAGAACGCTGAGTATGAGCCAGTGACATTAGGCGTTCAAGATTTTTTGCGATATTCACTCTAGCATAGGACCTTGGTTGGTGGTTGATGTGTGCATTTGATCACATTGTAGTCTTCCATCATAATTTTTTGCCACTTGGCGTCGGCGCTCTTGAGTTGTACCAAAGTAATTAAGCATTCAGGTACAAGTATCTTCTGTCAGTGTTTCAATGAAGAGCTGAATACGAGTAATAGCTTCTATCGATACTTCTGGCATTGGTGTATGCACATTTCTTTTGAAGTTCTCTTGCAAAAAAGGCATTAAAGGTATGTTTTTGTGACTTTTTAGTGTTGGCCAGAACTGCTGGTGTGTCCGAACGGCTCTTCGATTGGTTGTGGTGTTGTCTTGTTCAGGGCCACAGAGCTTTAAGTCTTTTTTTATATTTGCCTTCACAGGAATGCTCTTTGCATGCTTCTTCAGTACTTTGTATTATTCCTAAAGCATTGACTTCCAGATATTGATTGTGGTGCTTTAATCTAATGTTCATCTTCAGGCTAGCTTCATTTGCACGCAAAGCAAGAACTCAGGAGTATGGTAACTTTTGCTATGGGCTTTCTCTTCTTCATTCTACTGTATTTTTGCCTGTGTTGTCTAAGCACTGAGAGCCTCGTGCGACAGCTTTTTTTTGTGCACTTATTGTGTGCCAATGACTTATTTGCCTCCTCAGCTAAAGAATTTTTGTATTATAAGAGAAAACTCTGTCTGTATTGGTTTTGTCATTTGCTGATGGTGTATCTTCAGTATCTTTTCTCATTGTACACTATACTTGAATGGAAGAGCAGCATGACTACCTTCAGCTGTTAGCAGGCTTTTAGCTGCTGTAATACTGATTGATGCTCCTTTCTCGGGCATTCTATTTTGGATGGTTGGCATGTCATTGCTTCTTTTAAACTTTAAAACTGCAGGTGCGCCTTTTTCTGGTTACACCTGGTATATTTTTCCAGTGGTGATGTGCTCCATATATATTTATTCAATTTTTTATTCAATTTATTCAGCTTCTTTGGATACAATGTAACATCTTTGAAGGAAACAGCGTGAAGGAAACAGTGTAATAGAGCGTTTTTAGATACAAGTGCGAAGGTTTGGTTAGGTTAAGATATGAACCGTCATAAAACCGCATTAAACGCTGTCACCTAGTGAGATGCAGTGTTTTTCACCATTACAAGTCGGAAACAGCGATATCTAATGTGAAAGCGCATGAAACCGTCGTAATGTTGCAGAAAGCATTGTAAAGTAGCGAGTAAAACGTTTTCTAACGATAGAAGTGCGAAGGTTAGGTTAGGTTAGGTTAGGTTAGTTAAGCTAGGTAGCGTCGTGAAACCACCAAAAACGACGTCATCTAACGAGATAGTGTTGTTTTATTGCGAGTACGAACCTGCGATAGGTGAAATATTGTGAAAGCACACAAAACGGCATGAACAAGCCAGATACTGCGTCTTGTACCGTTACAAGTGCGAAACTGCTATGAAAGCGCATGCAAGCATCGTGAAACCTTAAAGAACGATGTAATTGAGCGAGATACAGCGTTCTGTACTGTACTAAGTTGGTGAAAAACTGTGAGGTCATGCAAATATCGTAATTGTGAAGGAAACAGTGTAATAGAGCGTTTTTAGATACAAGTGCGAAGGTTTGGTTAGGTTAAGATATGAACCGTCATAAAACCGCATTAAACGCTGTCACCTAGTGAGATGCAGTGTTTTTCACCATTACAAGTCGGAAACAGCGATATCTAATGTGAAAGCGCATGAAACCGTCGTAATGTTGCAGAAAGCATTGTAAAGTAGCGAGTAAAACGTTTTCTAACGATAGAAGTGCGAAGGTTAGGTTAGGTTAGGTTAGGTTAGTTTAAGCTAGGTAGCGTCGTGAAACCACCAAAAACGACGTCATCTAACGAGATAGTGTTGTTTTATTGCGAGTACGAACCTGCGATAGGTGAAATATTGTGAAAGCACACAAAACGGCATGAACAAGCCAGATACTGCGTCTTGTACCGTTACAAGTGCGAAACTGCTATGAAAGCGCATGCAAGCATCGTGAAACCTTAAAGAACGATGTCATTGAGCGAGATACAGCGTTCTGTACTGTACTAAGTTGGTGAAAAACTGTGAGGTCATGCAAATATCGTAATTGTGAAGGAAACAGTGTAATAGAGCGTTTTTAGATACAAGTGCGAAGGTTTGGTTAGGTTAAGATATGAACCGTCATAAAACCGCATTAAACGCTGTCACCTAGTGAGATGCAGTGTTTTTCACCATTACAAGTCGGAAACAGCGATATCTAATGTGAAAGCGCATGAAACCGTCGTAATGTTGCAGAAAGCATTGTAAAGTAGCGAGTAAAACGTTTTCTAACGATAGAAGTGTGAAGGTTAGGTTAGGTTAGGTTAGGTTAGTTTAAGCTAGGTAGCGTCGTGAAACCACCAAAAACGACGTCATCTAACGAGATAGTGTTGTTTTATTGCGAGTACGAACCTGCGATAGGTGAAATATTGTGAAAGCACACAAAACGGCATGAACAAGCCAGATACTGCGTCTTGTACCGTTACAAGTGCGAAACTGCTATGAAAGCGCATGCAAGCATCGTGAAACCTTAAAGAACGATGTCATTGAGCGAGATACAGCGTTCTGTACTGTACTAAGTTGGTGAAAAACTGTGAGGTCATGCAAATATCGTAATTGTGAAGGAAACAGTGTAATAGAGCGTTTTTAGATACAAGTGCGAAGGTTTGGTTAGGTTAAGATATGAACCGTCATAAAACCGCATTAAACGCTGTCACCTAGTGAGATGCAGTGTTTTTCACCATTACAAGTCGGAAACAGCGATATCTAATGTGAAAGCGCATGAAACCGTCGTAATGTTGCAGAAAGCATTGTAAAGTAGCGAGTAAAACGTTTTCTAACGATAGAAGTGCGAAGGTTAGGTTAGGTTAGGTTAGGTTAGTTTAAGCTAGGTAGCGTCGTGAAACCACCAAAAACGACGTCATCTAACGAGATAGTGTTGTTTTATTGCGAGTACGAACCTGCGATAGGTGAAATATTGTGAAAGCACACAAAACGGCATGAACAAGCCAGATACTGCGTCTTGTACCGTTACAAGTGCGAAACTGCTATGAAAGCGCATGCAAGCATCGTGAAACCTTAAAGAACGATGTCATTGAGCGAGATACAGCGTTCTGTACTGTACTAAGTTGGTGAAAAACTGTGAGGTCATGCAAATATCGTAATTGTGAAGGAAACAGTGTAATAGAGCGTTTTTAGATACAAGTGCGAAGGTTTGGTTAGGTTAAGATATGAACCGTCATAAAACCGCATTAAACGCTGTCACCTAGTGAGATGCAGTGTTTTTCACCATTACAAGTCGGAAACAGCGATATCTAATGTGAAAGCGCATGAAACCGTCGTAATGTTGCAGAAAGCATTGTAAAGTAGCGAGTAAAACGTTTTCTAACGATAGAAGTGCGAAGGTTAGGTTAGGTTAGGTTAGGTTAGTTTAAGCTAGGTAGCGTCGTGAAACCACCAAAAACGACGTCATCTAACGAGATAGTGTTGTTTTATTGCGAGTACGAACCTGCGATAGGTGAAATATTGTGAAAGCACACAAAACGGCATGAACAAGCCAGATACTGCGTCTTGTACCGTTACAAGTGCGAAACTGCTATGAAAGCGCATGCAAGCATCGTGAAACCTTAAAGAACGATGTCATTGAGCGAGATACAGCGTTCTGTACTGTACTAAGTTGGTGAAAAACTGTGAGGTCATGCAAATATCGTAATTGTGAAGGAAACAGTGTAATAGAGCGTTTTTAGATACAAGTGCGAAGGTTTGGTTAGGTTAAGATATGAACCGTCATAAAACCGCATTAAACGCTGTCACCTAGTGAGATGCAGTGTTTTTCACCATTACAAGTCGGAAACAGCGATATCTAATGTGAAAGCGCATGAAACCGTCGTAATGTTGCAGAAAGCATTGTAAAGTAGCGAGTAAAACGTTTTCTAACGATAGAAGTGCGAAGGTTAGGTTAGGTTAGGTTAGGTTTAAGCTAGGTAGCGTCGTGAAACCACCAAAAACGACGTCATCTAACGAGATAGTGTTGTTTTATTGCGAGTACGAACCTGCGATAGGTGAAATATTGTGAAAGCACACAAAACGGCATGAACAAGCCAGATACTGCGTCTTGTACCGTTACAAGTGCGAAACTGCTATGAAAGCGCATGCAAGCATCGTGAAACCTTAAAGAACGATGTCATTGAGCGAGATACAGCGTTCTGTACTGTACTAAGTTGGTGAAAAACTGTGAGGTCATGCAAATATCGTAATTGTGAAGGAAACAGTGTAATAGAGCGTTTTTAGATACAAGTGCGAAGGTTTGGTTAGGTTAAGATATGAACCGTCATAAAACCGCATTAAACGCTGTCACCTAGTGAGATGCAGTGTTTTTCACCATTACAAGTCGGAAACAGCGATATCTAATGTGAAAGCGCATGAAACCGTCGTAATGTTGCAGAAAGCATTGTAAAGTAGCGAGTAAAACGTTTTCTAACGATAGAAGTGCGAAGGTTAGGTTAGGTTAGGTTAGGTAGTTAAGCTAGGTAGCGTCGTGAAACCACCAAAAACGACGTCATCTAACGAGATAGTGTTGTTTTATTGCGAGTACGAACCTGCGATAGGTGAAATATTGTGAAAGCACACAAAACGGCATGAACAAGCCAGATACTGCGTCTTGTACCGTTACAAGTGCGAAACTGCTATGAAAGCGCATGCAAGCATCGTGAAACCTTAAAGAACGATGTCATTGAGCGAGATACAGCGTTCTGTACTGTACTAAGTTGGTGAAAAACTGTGAGGTCATGCAAATATCGTAATTGTGAAGGAAACAGTGTAATAGAGCGTTTTTAGATACAAGTGCGAAGGTTTGGTTAGGTTAAGATATGAACCGTCATAAAACCGCATTAAACGCTGTCACCTAGTGAGATGCAGTGTTTTTCACCATTACAAGTCGGAAACAGCGATATCTAATGTGAAAGCGCATGAAACCGTCGTAATGTTGCAGAAAGCATTGTAAAGTAGCGAGTAAAACGTTTTCTAACGATAGAAGTGCGAAGGTTAGGTTAGGTTAGGTTAGGTTAGTTTAAGCTAGGTAGCGTCGTGAAACCACCAAAAACGACGTCATCTAACGAGATAGTGTTGTTTTATTGCGAGTACGAACCTGCGATAGGTGAAATATTGTGAAAGCACACAAAACGGCATGAACAAGCCAGATACTGCGTCTTGTACCGTTACAAGTGCGAAACTGCTATGAAAGCGCATGCAAGCATCGTGAAACCTTAAAGAACGATGTCATTGAGCGAGATACAGCGTTCTGTACTGTACTAAGTTGGTGAAAAACTGTGAGGTCATGCAAATATCGTAATTGTGAAGGAAACAGTGTAATAGAGCGTTTTTAGATACAAGTGCGAAGGTTTGGTTAGGTTAAGATATGAACCGTCATAAAACCGCATTAAACGCTGTCACCTAGTGAGATGCAGTGTTTTTCACCATTACAAGTCGGAAACAGCGATATCTAATGTGAAAGCGCATGAAACCGTCGTAATGTTGCAGAAAGCATTGTAAAGTAGCGAGTAAAACGTTTTCTAACGATAGAAGTGCGAAGGTTAGGTTAGGTTAGGTTAGGTTAGTTTAAGCTAGGTAGCGTCGTGAAACCACCAAAAACGACGTCATCTAACGAGATAGTGTTGTTTTATTGCGAGTACGAACCTGCGATAGGTGAAATATTGTGAAAGCACACAAAACGGCATGAACAAGCCAGATACTGCGTCTTGTACCGTTACAAGTGCGAAACTGCTATGAAAGCGCATGCAAGCATCGTGAAACCTTAAAGAACGATGTCATTGAGCGAGATACAGCGTTCTGTACTGTACTAAGTTGGTGAAAAACTGTGAGGTCATGCAAATATCGTAATTGTGAAGGAAACAGTGTAATAGAGCGTTTTTAGATACAAGTGCGAAGGTTTGGTTAGGTTAAGATATGAACCGTCATAAAACCGCATTAAACGCTGTCACCTAGTGAGATGCAGTGTTTTTCACCATTACAAGTCGGAAACAGCGATATCTAATGTGAAAGCGCATGAAACCGTCGTAATGTTGCAGAAAGCATTGTAAAGTAGCGAGTAAAACGTTTTCTAACGATAGAAGTGCGAAGGTTAGGTTAGGTTAGGTTAGGTTAGTTTAAGCTAGGTAGCGTCGTGAAACCACCAAAAACGACGTCATCTAACGAGATAGTGTTGTTTTATTGCGAGTACGAACCTGCGATAGGTGAAATATTGTGAAAGCACACAAAACGGCATGAACAAGCCAGATACTGCGTCTTGTACCGTTACAAGTGCGAAACTGCTATGAAAGCGCATGCAAGCATCGTGAAACCTTAAAGAACGATGTCATTGAGCGAGATACAGCGTTCTGTACTGTACTAAGTTGGTGAAAAACTGTGAGGTCATGCAAATATCGTAATTGTGAAGGAAACAGTGTAATAGAGCGTTTTTAGATACAAGTGCGAAGGTTTGGTTAGGTTAAGATATGAACCGTCATAAAACCGCATTAAACGCTGTCACCTAGTGAGATGCAGTGTTTTTCACCATTACAAGTCGGAAACAGCGATATCTAATGTGAAAGCGCATGAAACCGTCGTAATGTTGCAGAAAGCATTGTAAAGTAGCGAGTAAAACGTTTTCTAACGATAGAAGTGCGAAGGTTAGGTTAGGTTAGGTTAGGTTTAAGCTAGGTAGCGTCGTGAAACCACCAAAAACGACGTCATCTAACGAGATAGTGTTGTTTTATTGCGAGTACGAACCTGCGATAGGTGAAATATTGTGAAAGCACACAAAACGGCATGAACAAGCCAGATACTGCGTCTTGTACCGTTACAAGTGCGAAACTGCTATGAAAGCGCATGCAAGCATCGTGAAACCTTAAAGAACGATGTCATTGAGCGAGATACAGCGTTCTGTACTGTACTAAGTTGGTGAAAAACTGTGAGGTCATGCAAATATCGTAATTGTGAAGGAAACAGTGTAATAGAGCGTTTTTAGATACAAGTGCGAAGGTTTGGTTAGGTTAAGATATGAACCGTCATAAAACCGCATTAAACGCTGTCACCTAGTGAGATGCAGTGTTTTTCACCATTACAAGTCGGAAACAGCGATATCTAATGTGAAAGCGCATGAAACCGTCGTAATGTTGCAGAAAGCATTGTAAAGTAGCGAGTAAAACGTTTTCTAACGATAGAAGTGCTGAAGGTTAGGTTAGGTTAGGTTAGGTTTAAGCTAGGTAGCGTCGTGAAACCACCAAAAACGACGTCATCTAACGAGATAGTGTTGTTTTATTGCGAGTACGAACCTGCGATAGGTGAAATATTGTGAAAGCACACAAAACGGCATGAACAAGCCAGATACTGCGTCTTGTACCGTTACAAGTGCGAAACTGCTATGAAAGCGCATGCAAGCATCGTGAAACCTTAAAGAACGATGTCATTGAGCGAGATACAGCGTTCTGTACTGTACTAAGTTGGTGAAAAACTGTGAGGTCATGCAAATATCGTAATTGTGAAGGAAACAGTGTAATAGAGCGTTTTTAGATACAAGTGCGAAGGTTTGGTTAGGTTAAGATATGAACCGTCATAAAACCGCATTAAACGCTGTCACCTAGTGAGATGCAGTGTTTTTCACCATTACAAGTCGGAAACAGCGATATCTAATGTGAAAGCGCATGAAACCGTCGTAATGTTGCAGAAAGCATTGTAAAGTAGCGAGTAAAACGTTTTCTAACGATAGAAGTGCGAAGGTTAGGTTAGGTTAGGTTAGGTTAGTTAAGCTAGGTAGCGTCGTGAAACCACCAAAAACGACGTCATCTAACGAGATAGTGTTGTTTTATTGCGAGTACGAACCTGCGATAGGTGAAATATTGTGAAAGCACACAAAACGGCATGAACAAGCCAGATACTGCGTCTTGTACCGTTACAAGTGCGAAACTGCTATGAAAGCGCATGCAAGCATCGTGAAACCTTAAAGAACGATGTCATTGAGCGAGATACAGCGTTCTGTACTGTACTAAGTTGGTGAAAAACTGTGAGGTCATGCAAATATCGTAATTGTGAAGGAAACAGTGTAATAGAGCGTTTTTAGATACAAGTGCGAAGGTTTGGTTAGGTTAAGATATGAACCGTCATAAAACCGCATTAAACGCTGTCACCTAGTGAGATGCAGTGTTTTTCACCATTACAAGTCGGAAACAGCGATATCTAATGTGAAAGCGCATGAAACCGTCGTAATGTTGCAGAAAGCATTGTAAAGTAGCGAGTAAAACGTTTTCTAACGATAGAAGTGCGAAGGTTAGGTTAGGTTAGGTTAGGTTAGTTTAAGCTAGGTAGCGTCGTGAAACCACCAAAAACGACGTCATCTAACGAGATAGTGTTGTTTTATTGCGAGTACGAACCTGCGATAGGTGAAATATTGTGAAAGCACACAAAACGGCATGAACAAGCCAGATACTGCGTCTTGTACCGTTACAAGTGCGAAACTGCTATGAAAGCGCATGCAAGCATCGTGAAACCTTAAAGAACGATGTCATTGAGCGAGATACAGCGTTCTGTACTGTACTAAGTTGGTGAAAAACTGTGAGGTCATGCAAATATCGTAATTGTGAAGGAAACAGTGTAATAGAGCGTTTTTAGATACAAGTGCGAAGGTTTGGTTAGGTTAAGATATGAACCGTCATAAAACCGCATTAAACGCTGTCACCTAGTGAGATGCAGTGTTTTTCACCATTACAAGTCGGAAACAGCGATATCTAATGTGAAAGCGCATGAAACCGTCGTAATGTTGCAGAAAGCATTGTAAAGTAGCGAGTAAAACGTTTTCTAACGATAGAAGTGCTGAAGGTTAGGTTAGGTTAGGTTAGGTTAGTTTAAGCTAGGTAGCGTCGTGAAACCACCAAAAACGACGTCATCTAACGAGATAGTGTTGTTTTATTGCGAGTACGAACCTGCGATAGGTGAAATATTGTGAAAGCACACAAAACGGCATGAACAAGCCAGATACTGCGTCTTGTACCGTTACAAGTGCGAAACTGCTATGAAAGCGCATGCAAGCATCGTGAAACCTTAAAGAACGATGTCATTGAGCGAGATACAGCGTTCTGTACTGTACTAAGTTGGTGAAAAACTGTGAGGTCATGCAAATATCGTAATTGTGAAGGAAACAGTGTAATAGAGCGTTTTTAGATACAAGTGCGAAGGTTTGGTTAGGTTAAGATATGAACCGTCATAAAACCGCATTAAACGCTGTCACCTAGTGAGATGCAGTGTTTTTCACCATTACAAGTCGGAAACAGCGATATCTAATGTGAAAGCGCATGAAACCGTCGTAATGTTGCAGAAAGCATTGTAAAGTAGCGAGTAAAACGTTTTCTAACGATAGAAGTGCGAAGGTTAGGTTAGGTTAGGTTAGGTTAGTTTAAGCTAGGTAGCGTCGTGAAACCACCAAAAACGACGTCATCTAACGAGATAGTGTTGTTTTATTGCGAGTACGAACCTGCGATAGGTGAAATATTGTGAAAGCACACAAAACGGCATGAACAAGCCAGATACTGCGTCTTGTACCGTTACAAGTGCGAAACTGCTATGAAAGCGCATGCAAGCATCGTGAAACCTTAAAGAACGATGTCATTGAGCGAGATACAGCGTTCTGTACTGTACTAAGTTGGTGAAAAACTGTGAGGTCATGCAAATATCGTAATTGTGAAGGAAACAGTGTAATAGAGCGTTTTTAGATACAAGTGCGAAGGTTTGGTTAGGTTAAGATATGAACCGTCATAAAACCGCATTAAACGCTGTCACCTAGTGAGATGCAGTGTTTTTCACCATTACAAGTCGGAAACAGCGATATCTAATGTGAAAGCGCATGAAACCGTCGTAATGTTGCAGAAAGCATTGTAAAGTAGCGAGTAAAACGTTTTCTAACGATAGAAGTGCGAAGGTTAGGTTAGGTTAGGTTAGGTTTAAGCTAGGTAGCGTCGTGAAACCACCAAAAACGACGTCATCTAACGAGATAGTGTTGTTTTATTGCGAGTACGAACCTGCGATAGGTGAAATATTGTGAAAGCACACAAAACGGCATGAACAAGCCAGATACTGCGTCTTGTACCGTTACAAGTGCGAAACTGCTATGAAAGCGCATGCAAGCATCGTGAAACCTTAAAGAACGATGTCATTGAGCGAGATACAGCGTTCTGTACTGTACTAAGTTGGTGAAAAACTGTGAGGTCATGCAAATATCGTAATTGTGAAGGAAACAGTGTAATAGAGCGTTTTTAGATACAAGTGCGAAGGTTTGGTTAGGTTAAGATATGAACCGTCATAAAACCGCATTAAACGCTGTCACCTAGTGAGATGCAGTGTTTTTCACCATTACAAGTCGGAAACAGCGATATCTAATGTGAAAGCGCATGAAACCGTCGTAATGTTGCAGAAAGCATTGTAAAGTAGCGAGTAAAACGTTTTCTAACGATAGAAGTGCTGAAGGTTAGGTTAGGTTAGGTTAGGTAGTTAAGCTAGGTAGCGTCGTGAAACCACCAAAAACGACGTCATCTAACGAGATAGTGTTGTTTTATTGCGAGTACGAACCTGCGATAGGTGAAATATTGTGAAAGCACACAAAACGGCATGAACAAGCCAGATACTGCGTCTTGTACCGTTACAAGTGCGAAACTGCTATGAAAGCGCATGCAAGCATCGTGAAACCTTAAAGAACGATGTCATTGAGCGAGATACAGCGTTCTGTACTGTACTAAGTTGGTGAAAAACTGTGAGGTCATGCAAATATCGTAATTGTGAAGGAAACAGTGTAATAGAGCGTTTTTAGATACAAGTGCGAAGGTTTGGTTAGGTTAAGATATGAACCGTCATAAAACCGCATTAAACGCTGTCACCTAGTGAGATGCAGTGTTTTTCACCATTACAAGTCGGAAACAGCGATATCTAATGTGAAAGCGCATGAAACCGTCGTAATGTTGCAGAAAGCATTGTAAAGTAGCGAGTAAAACGTTTTCTAACGATAGAAGTGCGAAGGTTAGGTTAGGTTAGGTTAGGTTAGTTTAAGCTAGGTAGCGTCGTGAAACCACCAAAAACGACGTCATCTAACGAGATAGTGTTGTTTTATTGCGAGTACGAACCTGCGATAGGTGAAATATTGTGAAAGCACACAAAACGGCATGAACAAGCCAGATACTGCGTCTTGTACCGTTACAAGTGCGAAACTGCTATGAAAGCGCATGCAAGCATCGTGAAACCTTAAAGAACGATGTCATTGAGCGAGATACAGCGTTCTGTACTGTACTAAGTTGGTGAAAAACTGTGAGGTCATGCAAATATCGTAATTGTGAAGGAAACAGTGTAATAGAGCGTTTTTAGATACAAGTGCGAAGGTTTGGTTAGGTTAAGATATGAACCGTCATAAAACCGCATTAAACGCTGTCACCTAGTGAGATGCAGTGTTTTTCACCATTACAAGTCGGAAACAGCGATATCTAATGTGAAAGCGCATGAAACCGTCGTAATGTTGCAGAAAGCATTGTAAAGTAGCGAGTAAAACGTTTTCTAACGATAGAAGTGCGAAGGTTAGGTTAGGTTAGGTTAGGTTAGTTAAGCTAGGTAGCGTCGTGAAACCACCAAAAACGACGTCATCTAACGAGATAGTGTTGTTTTATTGCGAGTACGAACCTGCGATAGGTGAAATATTGTGAAAGCACACAAAACGGCATGAACAAGCCAGATACTGCGTCTTGTACCGTTACAAGTGCGAAACTGCTATGAAAGCGCATGCAAGCATCGTGAAACCTTAAAGAACGATGTCATTGAGCGAGATACAGCGTTCTGTACTGTACTAAGTTGGTGAAAAACTGTGAGGTCATGCAAATATCGTAATTGTGAAGGAAACAGTGTAATAGAGCGTTTTTAGATACAAGTGCGAAGGTTTGGTTAGGTTAAGATATGAACCGTCATAAAACCGCATTAAACGCTGTCACCTAGTGAGATGCAGTGTTTTTCACCATTACAAGTCGGAAACAGCGATATCTAATGTGAAAGCGCATGAAACCGTCGTAATGTTGCAGAAAGCATTGTAAAGTAGCGAGTAAAACGTTTTCTAACGATAGAAGTGCGAAGGTTAGGTTAGGTTAGGTTAGGTTAGTTTAAGCTAGGTAGCGTCGTGAAACCACCAAAAACGACGTCATCTAACGAGATAGTGTTGTTTTATTGCGAGTACGAACCTGCGATAGGTGAAATATTGTGAAAGCACACAAAACGGCATGAACAAGCCAGATACTGCGTCTTGTACCGTTACAAGTGCGAAACTGCTATGAAAGCGCATGCAAGCATCGTGAAACCTTAAAGAACGATGTCATTGAGCGAGATACAGCGTTCTGTACTGTACTAAGTTGGTGAAAAACTGTGAGGTCATGCAAATATCGTAATTGTGAAGGAAACAGTGTAATAGAGCGTTTTTAGATACAAGTGCGAAGGTTTGGTTAGGTTAAGATATGAACCGTCATAAAACCGCATTAAACGCTGTCACCTAGTGAGATGCAGTGTTTTTCACCATTACAAGTCGGAAACAGCGATATCTAATGTGAAAGCGCATGAAACCGTCGTAATGTTGCAGAAAGCATTGTAAAGTAGCGAGTAAAACGTTTTCTAACGATAGAAGTGCGAAGGTTAGGTTAGGTTAGGTTAGGTTAGTTTAAGCTAGGTAGCGTCGTGAAACCACCAAAAACGACGTCATCTAACGAGATAGTGTTGTTTTATTGCGAGTACGAACCTGCGATAGGTGAAATATTGTGAAAGCACACAAAACGGCATGAACAAGCCAGATACTGCGTCTTGTACCGTTACAAGTGCGAAACTGCTATGAAAGCGCATGCAAGCATCGTGAAACCTTAAAGAACGATGTCATTGAGCGAGATACAGCGTTCTGTACTGTACTAAGTTGGTGAAAAACTGTGAGGTCATGCAAATATCGTAATTGTGAAGGAAACAGTGTAATAGAGCGTTTTTAGATACAAGTGCGAAGGTTTGGTTAGGTTAAGATATGAACCGTCATAAAACCGCATTAAACGCTGTCACCTAGTGAGATGCAGTGTTTTTCACCATTACAAGTCGGAAACAGCGATATCTAATGTGAAAGCGCATGAAACCGTCGTAATGTTGCAGAAAGCATTGTAAAGTAGCGAGTAAAACGTTTTCTAACGATAGAAGTGTGAAGGTTAGGTTAGGTTAGGTTAGGTTAGTTTAAGCTAGGTAGCGTCGTGAAACCACCAAAAACGACGTCATCTAACGAGATAGTGTTGTTTTATTGCGAGTACGAACCTGCGATAGGTGAAATATTGTGAAAGCACACAAAACGGCATGAACAAGCCAGATACTGCGTCTTGTACCGTTACAAGTGCGAAACTGCTATGAAAGCGCATGCAAGCATCGTGAAACCTTAAAGAACGATGTCATTGAGCGAGATACAGCGTTCTGTACTGTACTAAGTTGGTGAAAAACTGTGAGGTCATGCAAATATCGTAATTGTGAAGGAAACAGTGTAATAGAGCGTTTTTAGATACAAGTGCGAAGGTTTGGTTAGGTTAAGATATGAACCGTCATAAAACCGCATTAAACGCTGTCACCTAGTGAGATGCAGTGTTTTTCACCATTACAAGTCGGAAACAGCGATATCTAATGTGAAAGCGCATGAAACCGTCGTAATGTTGCAGAAAGCATTGTAAAGTAGCGAGTAAAACGTTTTCTAACGATAGAAGTGCGAAGGTTAGGTTAGGTTAGGTTAGGTTAGTTTAAGCTAGGTAGCGTCGTGAAACCACCAAAAACGACGTCATCTAACGAGATAGTGTTGTTTTATTGCGAGTACGAACCTGCGATAGGTGAAATATTGTGAAAGCACACAAAACGGCATGAACAAGCCAGATACTGCGTCTTGTACCGTTACAAGTGCGAAACTGCTATGAAAGCGCATGCAAGCATCGTGAAACCTTAAAGAACGATGTCATTGAGCGAGATACAGCGTTCTGTACTGTACTAAGTTGGTGAAAAACTGTGAGGTCATGCAAATATCGTAATTGTGAAGGAAACAGTGTAATAGAGCGTTTTTAGATACAAGTGCGAAGGTTTGGTTAGGTTAAGATATGAACCGTCATAAAACCGCATTAAACGCTGTCACCTAGTGAGATGCAGTGTTTTTCACCATTACAAGTCGGAAACAGCGATATCTAATGTGAAAGCGCATGAAACCGTCGTAATGTTGCAGAAAGCATTGTAAAGTAGCGAGTAAAACGTTTTCTAACGATAGAAGTGCGAAGGTTAGGTTAGGTTAGGTTAGGTTAGTTTAAGCTAGGTAGCGTCGTGAAACCACCAAAAACGACGTCATCTAACGAGATAGTGTTGTTTTATTGCGAGTACGAACCTGCGATAGGTGAAATATTGTGAAAGCACACAAAACGGCATGAACAAGCCAGATACTGCGTCTTGTACCGTTACAAGTGCGAAACTGCTATGAAAGCGCATGCAAGCATCGTGAAACCTTAAAGAACGATGTCATTGAGCGAGATACAGCGTTCTGTACTGTACTAAGTTGGTGAAAAACTGTGAGGTCATGCAAATATCGTAATTGTGAAGGAAACAGTGTAATAGAGCGTTTTTAGATACAAGTGCGAAGGTTTGGTTAGGTTAAGATATGAACCGTCATAAAACCGCATTAAACGCTGTCACCTAGTGAGATGCAGTGTTTTTCACCATTACAAGTCGGAAACAGCGATATCTAATGTGAAAGCGCATGAAACCGTCGTAATGTTGCAGAAAGCATTGTAAAGTAGCGAGTAAAACGTTTTCTAACGATAGAAGTGCGAAGGTTAGGTTAGGTTAGGTTAGGTTAGTTTAAGCTAGGTAGCGTCGTGAAACCACCAAAAACGACGTCATCTAACGAGATAGTGTTGTTTTATTGCGAGTACGAACCTGCGATAGGTGAAATATTGTGAAAGCACACAAAACGGCATGAACAAGCCAGATACTGCGTCTTGTACCGTTACAAGTGCGAAACTGCTATGAAAGCGCATGCAAGCATCGTGAAACCTTAAAGAACGATGTCATTGAGCGAGATACAGCGTTCTGTACTGTACTAAGTTGGTGAAAAACTGTGAGGTCATGCAAATATCGTAATTGTGAAGGAAACAGTGTAATAGAGCGTTTTTAGATACAAGTGCGAAGGTTTGGTTAGGTTAAGATATGAACCGTCATAAAACCGCATTAAACGCTGTCACCTAGTGAGATGCAGTGTTTTTCACCATTACAAGTCGGAAACAGCGATATCTAATGTGAAAGCGCATGAAACCGTCGTAATGTTGCAGAAAGCATTGTAAAGTAGCGAGTAAAACGTTTTCTAACGATAGAAGTGCGAAGGTTAGGTTAGGTTAGGTTAGGTTAGTTTAAGCTAGGTAGCGTCGTGAAACCACCAAAAACGACGTCATCTAACGAGATAGTGTTGTTTTATTGCGAGTACGAACCTGCGATAGGTGAAATATTGTGAAAGCACACAAAACGGCATGAACAAGCCAGATACTGCGTCTTGTACCGTTACAAGTGCGAAACTGCTATGAAAGCGCATGCAAGCATCGTGAAACCTTAAAGAACGATGTCATTGAGCGAGATACAGCGTTCTGTACTGTACTAAGTTGGTGAAAAACTGTGAGGTCATGCAAATATCGTAATTGTGAAGGAAACAGTGTAATAGAGCGTTTTTAGATACAAGTGCGAAGGTTTGGTTAGGTTAAGATATGAACCGTCATAAAACCGCATTAAACGCTGTCACCTAGTGAGATGCAGTGTTTTTCACCATTACAAGTCGGAAACAGCGATATCTAATGTGAAAGCGCATGAAACCGTCGTAATGTTGCAGAAAGCATTGTAAAGTAGCGAGTAAAACGTTTTCTAACGATAGAAGTGCGAAGGTTAGGTTAGGTTAGGTTAGGTTAGTTTAAGCTAGGTAGCGTCGTGAAACCACCAAAAACGACGTCATCTAACGAGATAGTGTTGTTTTATTGCGAGTACGAACCTGCGATAGGTGAAATATTGTGAAAGCACACAAAACGGCATGAACAAGCCAGATACTGCGTCTTGTACCGTTACAAGTGCGAAACTGCTATGAAAGCGCATGCAAGCATCGTGAAACCTTAAAGAACGATGTCATTGAGCGAGATACAGCGTTCTGTACTGTACTAAGTTGGTGAAAAACTGTGAGGTCATGCAAATATCGTAATTGTGAAGGAAACAGTGTAATAGAGCGTTTTTAGATACAAGTGCGAAGGTTTGGTTAGGTTAAGATATGAACCGTCATAAAACCGCATTAAACGCTGTCACCTAGTGAGATGCAGTGTTTTTCACCATTACAAGTCGGAAACAGCGATATCTAATGTGAAAGCGCATGAAACCGTCGTAATGTTGCAGAAAGCATTGTAAAGTAGCGAGTAAAACGTTTTCTAACGATAGAAGTGCGAAGGTTAGGTTAGGTTAGGTTAGGTTAGTTAAGCTAGGTAGCGTCGTGAAACCACCAAAAACGACGTCATCTAACGAGATAGTGTTGTTTTATTGCGAGTACGAACCTGCGATAGGTGAAATATTGTGAAAGCACACAAAACGGCATGAACAAGCCAGATACTGCGTCTTGTACCGTTACAAGTGCGAAACTGCTATGAAAGCGCATGCAAGCATCGTGAAACCTTAAAGAACGATGTCATTGAGCGAGATACAGCGTTCTGTACTGTACTAAGTTGGTGAAAAACTGTGAGGTCATGCAAATATCGTAATTGTGAAGGAAACAGTGTAATAGAGCGTTTTTAGATACAAGTGCGAAGGTTTGGTTAGGTTAAGATATGAACCGTCATAAAACCGCATTAAACGCTGTCACCTAGTGAGATGCAGTGTTTTTCACCATTACAAGTCGGAAACAGCGATATCTAATGTGAAAGCGCATGAAACCGTCGTAATGTTGCAGAAAGCATTGTAAAGTAGCGAGTAAAACGTTTTCTAACGATAGAAGTGCGAAGGTTAGGTTAGGTTAGGTTAGGTTAGTTTAAGCTAGGTAGCGTCGTGAAACCACCAAAAACGACGTCATCTAACGAGATAGTGTTGTTTTATTGCGAGTACGAACCTGCGATAGGTGAAATATTGTGAAAGCACACAAAACGGCATGAACAAGCCAGATACTGCGTCTTGTACCGTTACAAGTGCGAAACTGCTATGAAAGCGCATGCAAGCATCGTGAAACCTTAAAGAACGATGTCATTGAGCGAGATACAGCGTTCTGTACTGTACTAAGTTGGTGAAAAACTGTGAGGTCATGCAAATATCGTAATTGTGAAGGAAACAGTGTAATAGAGCGTTTTTAGATACAAGTGCGAAGGTTTGGTTAGGTTAAGATATGAACCGTCATAAAACCGCATTAAACGCTGTCACCTAGTGAGATGCAGTGTTTTTCACCATTACAAGTCGGAAACAGCGATATCTAATGTGAAAGCGCATGAAACCGTCGTAATGTTGCAGAAAGCATTGTAAAGTAGCGAGTAAAACGTTTTCTAACGATAGAAGTGTGAAGGTTAGGTTAGGTTAGGTTAGGTTAGTTTAAGCTAGGTAGCGTCGTGAAACCACCAAAAACGACGTCATCTAACGAGATAGTGTTGTTTTATTGCGAGTACGAACCTGCGATAGGTGAAATATTGTGAAAGCACACAAAACGGCATGAACAAGCCAGATACTGCGTCTTGTACCGTTACAAGTGCGAAACTGCTATGAAAGCGCATGCAAGCATCGTGAAACCTTAAAGAACGATGTCATTGAGCGAGATACAGCGTTCTGTACTGTACTAAGTTGGTGAAAAACTGTGAGGTCATGCAAATATCGTAATTGTGAAGGAAACAGTGTAATAGAGCGTTTTTAGATACAAGTGCGAAGGTTTGGTTAGGTTAAGATATGAACCGTCATAAAACCGCATTAAACGCTGTCACCTAGTGAGATGCAGTGTTTTTCACCATTACAAGTCGGAAACAGCGATATCTAATGTGAAAGCGCATGAAACCGTCGTAATGTTGCAGAAAGCATTGTAAAGTAGCGAGTAAAACGTTTTCTAACGATAGAAGTGCGAAGGTTAGGTTAGGTTAGGTTAGGTTAGTTTAAGCTAGGTAGCGTCGTGAAACCACCAAAAACGACGTCATCTAACGAGATAGTGTTGTTTTATTGCGAGTACGAACCTGCGATAGGTGAAATATTGTGAAAGCACACAAAACGGCATGAACAAGCCAGATACTGCGTCTTGTACCGTTACAAGTGCGAAACTGCTATGAAAGCGCATGCAAGCATCGTGAAACCTTAAAGAACGATGTCATTGAGCGAGATACAGCGTTCTGTACTGTACTAAGTTGGTGAAAAACTGTGAGGTCATGCAAATATCGTAATTGTGAAGGAAACAGTGTAATAGAGCGTTTTTAGATACAAGTGCGAAGGTTTGGTTAGGTTAAGATATGAACCGTCATAAAACCGCATTAAACGCTGTCACCTAGTGAGATGCAGTGTTTTTCACCATTACAAGTCGGAAACAGCGATATCTAATGTGAAAGCGCATGAAACCGTCGTAATGTTGCAGAAAGCATTGTAAAGTAGCGAGTAAAACGTTTTCTAACGATAGAAGTGCGAAGGTTAGGTTAGGTTAGGTTAGGTTAGTTAAGCTAGGTAGCGTCGTGAAACCACCAAAAACGACGTCATCTAACGAGATAGTGTTGTTTTATTGCGAGTACGAACCTGCGATAGGTGAAATATTGTGAAAGCACACAAAACGGCATGAACAAGCCAGATACTGCGTCTTGTACCGTTACAAGTGCGAAACTGCTATGAAAGCGCATGCAAGCATCGTGAAACCTTAAAGAACGATGTCATTGAGCGAGATACAGCGTTCTGTACTGTACTAAGTTGGTGAAAAACTGTGAGGTCATGCAAATATCGTAATTGTGAAGGAAACAGTGTAATAGAGCGTTTTTAGATACAAGTGCGAAGGTTTGGTTAGGTTAAGATATGAACCGTCATAAAACCGCATTAAACGCTGTCACCTAGTGAGATGCAGTGTTTTTCACCATTACAAGTCGGAAACAGCGATATCTAATGTGAAAGCGCATGAAACCGTCGTAATGTTGCAGAAAGCATTGTAAAGTAGCGAGTAAAACGTTTTCTAACGATAGAAGTGTGAAGGTTAGGTTAGGTTAGGTTAGGTTAGTTAAGCTAGGTAGCGTCGTGAAACCACCAAAAACGACGTCATCTAACGAGATAGTGTTGTTTTATTGCGAGTACGAACCTGCGATAGGTGAAATATTGTGAAAGCACACAAAACGGCATGAACAAGCCAGATACTGCGTCTTGTACCGTTACAAGTGCGAAACTGCTATGAAAGCGCATGCAAGCATCGTGAAACCTTAAAGAACGATGTCATTGAGCGAGATACAGCGTTCTGTACTGTACTAAGTTGGTGAAAAACTGTGAGGTCATGCAAATATCGTAATTGTGAAGGAAACAGTGTAATAGAGCGTTTTTAGATACAAGTGCGAAGGTTTGGTTAGGTTAAGATATGAACCGTCATAAAACCGCATTAAACGCTGTCACCTAGTGAGATGCAGTGTTTTTCACCATTACAAGTCGGAAACAGCGATATCTAATGTGAAAGCGCATGAAACCGTCGTAATGTTGCAGAAAGCATTGTAAAGTAGCGAGTAAAACGTTTTCTAACGATAGAAGTGCGAAGGTTAGGTTAGGTTAGGTTAGGTTAGTTTAAGCTAGGTAGCGTCGTGAAACCACCAAAAACGACGTCATCTAACGAGATAGTGTTGTTTTATTGCGAGTACGAACCTGCGATAGGTGAAATATTGTGAAAGCACACAAAACGGCATGAACAAGCCAGATACTGCGTCTTGTACCGTTACAAGTGCGAAACTGCTATGAAAGCGCATGCAAGCATCGTGAAACCTTAAAGAACGATGTCATTGAGCGAGATACAGCGTTCTGTACTGTACTAAGTTGGTGAAAAACTGTGAGGTCATGCAAATATCGTAATTGTGAAGGAAACAGTGTAATAGAGCGTTTTTAGATACAAGTGCGAAGGTTTGGTTAGGTTAAGATATGAACCGTCATAAAACCGCATTAAACGCTGTCACCTAGTGAGATGCAGTGTTTTTCACCATTACAAGTCGGAAACAGCGATATCTAATGTGAAAGCGCATGAAACCGTCGTAATGTTGCAGAAAGCATTGTAAAGTAGCGAGTAAAACGTTTTCTAACGATAGAAGTGCGAAGGTTAGGTTAGGTTAGGTTAGGTTAGTTTAAGCTAGGTAGCGTCGTGAAACCACCAAAAACGACGTCATCTAACGAGATAGTGTTGTTTTATTGCGAGTACGAACCTGCGATAGGTGAAATATTGTGAAAGCACACAAAACGGCATGAACAAGCCAGATACTGCGTCTTGTACCGTTACAAGTGCGAAACTGCTATGAAAGCGCATGCAAGCATCGTGAAACCTTAAAGAACGATGTCATTGAGCGAGATACAGCGTTCTGTACTGTACTAAGTTGGTGAAAAACTGTGAGGTCATGCAAATATCGTAATTGTGAAGGAAACAGTGTAATAGAGCGTTTTTAGATACAAGTGCGAAGGTTTGGTTAGGTTAAGATATGAACCGTCATAAAACCGCATTAAACGCTGTCACCTAGTGAGATGCAGTGTTTTTCACCATTACAAGTCGGAAACAGCGATATCTAATGTGAAAGCGCATGAAACCGTCGTAATGTTGCAGAAAGCATTGTAAAGTAGCGAGTAAAACGTTTTCTAACGATAGAAGTGCGAAGGTTAGGTTAGGTTAGGTTAGGTTAGTTTAAGCTAGGTAGCGTCGTGAAACCACCAAAAACGACGTCATCTAACGAGATAGTGTTGTTTTATTGCGAGTACGAACCTGCGATAGGTGAAATATTGTGAATGAAAGCACACAAAACGGCATGAACAAGCCAGATACTGCGTCTTGTACCGTTACAAGTGCGAAACTGCTATGAAAGCGCATGCAAGCATCGTGAAACCTTAAAGAACGATGTCATTGAGCGAGATACAGCGTTCTGTACTGTACTAAGTTGGTGAAAAACTGTGAGGTCATGCAAATATCGTAATTGTGAAGGAAACAGTGTAATAGAGCGTTTTTAGATACAAGTGCGAAGGTTTGGTTAGGTTAAGATATGAACCGTCATAAAACCGCATTAAACGCTGTCACCTAGTGAGATGCAGTGTTTTTCACCATTACAAGTCGGAAACAGCGATATCTAATGTGAAAGCGCATGAAACCGTCGTAATGTTGCAGAAAGCATTGTAAAGTAGCGAGTAAAACGTTTTCTAACGATAGAAGTGCGAAGGTTAGGTTAGGTTAGGTTAGGTTAGTTTAAGCTAGGTAGCGTCGTGAAACCACCAAAAACGACGTCATCTAACGAGATAGTGTTGTTTTATTGCGAGTACGAACCTGCGATAGGTGAAATATTGTGAAAGCACACAAAACGGCATGAACAAGCCAGATACTGCGTCTTGTACCGTTACAAGTGCGAAACTGCTATGAAAGCGCATGCAAGCATCGTGAAACCTTAAAGAACGATGTCATTGAGCGAGATACAGCGTTCTGTACTGTACTAAGTTGGTGAAAAACTGTGAGGTCATGCAAATATCGTAATTGTGAAGGAAACAGTGTAATAGAGCGTTTTTAGATACAAGTGCGAAGGTTTGGTTAGGTTAAGATATGAACCGTCATAAAACCGCATTAAACGCTGTCACCTAGTGAGATGCAGTGTTTTTCACCATTACAAGTCGGAAACAGCGATATCTAATGTGAAAGCGCATGAAACCGTCGTAATGTTGCAGAAAGCATTGTAAAGTAGCGAGTAAAACGTTTTCTAACGATAGAAGTGTGAAGGTTAGGTTAGGTTAGGTTAGGTTAGTTTAAGCTAGGTAGCGTCGTGAAACCACCAAAAACGACGTCATCTAACGAGATAGTGTTGTTTTATTGCGAGTACGAACCTGCGATAGGTGAAATATTGTGAAAGCACACAAAACGGCATGAACAAGCCAGATACTGCGTCTTGTACCGTTACAAGTGCGAAACTGCTATGAAAGCGCATGCAAGCATCGTGAAACCTTAAAGAACGATGTCATTGAGCGAGATACAGCGTTCTGTACTGTACTAAGTTGGTGAAAAACTGTGAGGTCATGCAAATATCGTAATTGTGAAGGAAACAGTGTAATAGAGCGTTTTTAGATACAAGTGCGAAGGTTTGGTTAGGTTAAGATATGAACCGTCATAAAACCGCATTAAACGCTGTCACCTAGTGAGATGCAGTGTTTTTCACCATTACAAGTCGGAAACAGCGATATCTAATGTGAAAGCGCATGAAACCGTCGTAATGTTGCAGAAAGCATTGTAAAGTAGCGAGTAAAACGTTTTCTAACGATAGAAGTGTGAAGGTTAGGTTAGGTTAGGTTAGGTTAGTTTAAGCTAGGTAGCGTCGTGAAACCACCAAAAACGACGTCATCTAACGAGATAGTGTTGTTTTATTGCGAGTACGAACCTGCGATAGGTGAAATATTGTGAAAGCACACAAAACGGCATGAACAAGCCAGATACTGCGTCTTGTACCGTTACAAGTGCGAAACTGCTATGAAAGCGCATGCAAGCATCGTGAAACCTTAAAGAACGATGTCATTGAGCGAGATACAGCGTTCTGTACTGTACTAAGTTGGTGAAAAACTGTGAGGTCATGCAAATATCGTAATTGTGAAGGAAACAGTGTAATAGAGCGTTTTTAGATACAAGTGCGAAGGTTTGGTTAGGTTAAGATATGAACCGTCATAAAACCGCATTAAACGCTGTCACCTAGTGAGATGCAGTGTTTTTCACCATTACAAGTCGGAAACAGCGATATCTAATGTGAAAGCGCATGAAACCGTCGTAATGTTGCAGAAAGCATTGTAAAGTAGCGAGTAAAACGTTTTCTAACGATAGAAGTGCGAAGGTTAGGTTAGGTTAGGTTAGGTTAGTTTAAGCTAGGTAGCGTCGTGAAACCACCAAAAACGACGTCATCTAACGAGATAGTGTTGTTTTATTGCGAGTACGAACCTGCGATAGGTGAAATATTGTGAAAGCACACAAAACGGCATGAACAAGCCAGATACTGCGTCTTGTACCGTTACAAGTGCGAAACTGCTATGAAAGCGCATGCAAGCATCGTGAAACCTTAAAGAACGATGTCATTGAGCGAGATACAGCGTTCTGTACTGTACTAAGTTGGTGAAAAACTGTGAGGTCATGCAAATATCGTAATTGTGAAGGAAACAGTGTAATAGAGCGTTTTTAGATACAAGTGCGAAGGTTTGGTTAGGTTAAGATATGAACCGTCATAAAACCGCATTAAACGCTGTCACCTAGTGAGATGCAGTGTTTTTCACCATTACAAGTCGGAAACAGCGATATCTAATGTGAAAGCGCATGAAACCGTCGTAATGTTGCAGAAAGCATTGTAAAGTAGCGAGTAAAACGTTTTCTAACGATAGAAGTGCGAAGGTTAGGTTAGGTTAGGTTAGGTTAGTTTAAGCTAGGTAGCGTCGTGAAACCACCAAAAACGACGTCATCTAACGAGATAGTGTTGTTTTATTGCGAGTACGAACCTGCGATAGGTGAAATATTGTGAAAGCACACAAAACGGCATGAACAAGCCAGATACTGCGTCTTGTACCGTTACAAGTGCGAAACTGCTATGAAAGCGCATGCAAGCATCGTGAAACCTTAAAGAACGATGTCATTGAGCGAGATACAGCGTTCTGTACTGTACTAAGTTGGTGAAAAACTGTGAGGTCATGCAAATATCGTAATTGTGAAGGAAACAGTGTAATAGAGCGTTTTTAGATACAAGTGCGAAGGTTTGGTTAGGTTAAGATATGAACCGTCATAAAACCGCATTAAACGCTGTCACCTAGTGAGATGCAGTGTTTTTCACCATTACAAGTCGGAAACAGCGATATCTAATGTGAAAGCGCATGAAACCGTCGTAATGTTGCAGAAAGCATTGTAAAGTAGCGAGTAAAACGTTTTCTAACGATAGAAGTGCGAAGGTTAGGTTAGGTTAGGTTAGGTTAGTTAAGCTAGGTAGCGTCGTGAAACCACCAAAAACGACGTCATCTAACGAGATAGTGTTGTTTTATTGCGAGTACGAACCTGCGATAGGTGAAATATTGTGAAAGCACACAAAACGGCATGAACAAGCCAGATACTGCGTCTTGTACCGTTACAAGTGCGAAACTGCTATGAAAGCGCATGCAAGCATCGTGAAACCTTAAAGAACGATGTCATTGAGCGAGATACAGCGTTCTGTACTGTACTAAGTTGGTGAAAAACTGTGAGGTCATGCAAATATCGTAATTGTGAAGGAAACAGTGTAATAGAGCGTTTTTAGATACAAGTGCGAAGGTTTGGTTAGGTTAAGATATGAACCGTCATAAAACCGCATTAAACGCTGTCACCTAGTGAGATGCAGTGTTTTTCACCATTACAAGTCGGAAACAGCGATATCTAATGTGAAAGCGCATGAAACCGTCGTAATGTTGCAGAAAGCATTGTAAAGTAGCGAGTAAAACGTTTTCTAACGATAGAAGTGCGAAGGTTAGGTTAGGTTAGGTTAGGTTAGTTTAAGCTAGGTAGCGTCGTGAAACCACCAAAAACGACGTCATCTAACGAGATAGTGTTGTTTTATTGCGAGTACGAACCTGCGATAGGTGAAATATTGTGAAAGCACACAAAACGGCATGAACAAGCCAGATACTGCGTCTTGTACCGTTACAAGTGCGAAACTGCTATGAAAGCGCATGCAAGCATCGTGAAACCTTAAAGAACGATGTCATTGAGCGAGATACAGCGTTCTGTACTGTACTAAGTTGGTGAAAAACTGTGAGGTCATGCAAATATCGTAATTGTGAAGGAAACAGTGTAATAGAGCGTTTTTAGATACAAGTGCGAAGGTTTGGTTAGGTTAAGATATGAACCGTCATAAAACCGCATTAAACGCTGTCACCTAGTGAGATGCAGTGTTTTTCACCATTACAAGTCGGAAACAGCGATATCTAATGTGAAAGCGCATGAAACCGTCGTAATGTTGCAGAAAGCATTGTAAAGTAGCGAGTAAAACGTTTTCTAACGATAGAAGTGCGAAGGTTAGGTTAGGTTAGGTTAGGTTAGTTTAAGCTAGGTAGCGTCGTGAAACCACCAAAAACGACGTCATCTAACGAGATAGTGTTGTTTTATTGCGAGTACGAACCTGCGATAGGTGAAATATTGTGAAAGCACACAAAACGGCATGAACAAGCCAGATACTGCGTCTTGTACCGTTACAAGTGCGAAACTGCTATGAAAGCGCATGCAAGCATCGTGAAACCTTAAAGAACGATGTCATTGAGCGAGATACAGCGTTCTGTACTGTACTAAGTTGGTGAAAAACTGTGAGGTCATGCAAATATCGTAATTGTGAAGGAAACAGTGTAATAGAGCGTTTTTAGATACAAGTGCGAAGGTTTGGTTAGGTTAAGATATGAACCGTCATAAAACCGCATTAAACGCTGTCACCTAGTGAGATGCAGTGTTTTTCACCATTACAAGTCGGAAACAGCGATATCTAATGTGAAAGCGCATGAAACCGTCGTAATGTTGCAGAAAGCATTGTAAAGTAGCGAGTAAAACGTTTTCTAACGATAGAAGTGCGAAGGTTAGGTTAGGTTAGGTTAGGTTTAAGCTAGGTAGCGTCGTGAAACCACCAAAAACGACGTCATCTAACGAGATAGTGTTGTTTTATTGCGAGTACGAACCTGCGATAGGTGAAATATTGTGAAAGCACACAAAACGGCATGAACAAGCCAGATACTGCGTCTTGTACCGTTACAAGTGCGAAACTGCTATGAAAGCGCATGCAAGCATCGTGAAACCTTAAAGAACGATGTCATTGAGCGAGATACAGCGTTCTGTACTGTACTAAGTTGGTGAAAAACTGTGAGGTCATGCAAATATCGTAATTGTGAAGGAAACAGTGTAATAGAGCGTTTTTAGATACAAGTGCGAAGGTTTGGTTAGGTTAAGATATGAACCGTCATAAAACCGCATTAAACGCTGTCACCTAGTGAGATGCAGTGTTTTTCACCATTACAAGTCGGAAACAGCGATATCTAATGTGAAAGCGCATGAAACCGTCGTAATGTTGCAGAAAGCATTGTAAAGTAGCGAGTAAAACGTTTTCTAACGATAGAAGTGCGAAGGTTAGGTTAGGTTAGGTTAGGTTAGTTTAAGCTAGGTAGCGTCGTGAAACCACCAAAAACGACGTCATCTAACGAGATAGTGTTGTTTTATTGCGAGTACGAACCTGCGATAGGTGAAATATTGTGAAAGCACACAAAACGGCATGAACAAGCCAGATACTGCGTCTTGTACCGTTACAAGTGCGAAACTGCTATGAAAGCGCATGCAAGCATCGTGAAACCTTAAAGAACGATGTCATTGAGCGAGATACAGCGTTCTGTACTGTACTAAGTTGGTGAAAAACTGTGAGGTCATGCAAATATCGTAATTGTGAAGGAAACAGTGTAATAGAGCGTTTTTAGATACAAGTGCGAAGGTTTGGTTAGGTTAAGATATGAACCGTCATAAAACCGCATTAAACGCTGTCACCTAGTGAGATGCAGTGTTTTTCACACTAGGGAGGTCGTGAACACCAAACGACGTCATCTAACGAGATGTGTTGTTGTTATTGCGAGTAGAACTCCGTATAGGTGAATTATTCAAACGACACAAAACACGGCATGAAAAAGCCATACTGCGGTCTTGTACGTTACAAGTGCGAAACTGCTAGAAAACGAATGCAAGCATCGTGAAAACGTTAAAGACGATGTCATTGAGCGAGTACAGCGTTCTTTACTGTACTAAGTTGGTGAAAAACTGAGGACATGCAAATATCGTATTGTATGAAGGAAACAGGTAATAGAGCGTTTTTGATACAAGTGCGAAGGTTTGGTTAGGTTACGATATGAACCGTCATAAAAACCGCATTAAAACGTTTGTCACCTAGTGAAGATGCAGTTGTTTTCACCATTACAAGTCGGAAACAGCGATATCTAATGTGAAAGCGCATGAAACCGTCGTAATGTTGCAGAAAGCATTGTAAAGTAGCGAGTAAAACGTTTTCTAACGATAGAAGTGCGAAGGTTAGGTTAGGTTAGGTTAGTTTAAGCTAGGTAGCGTCGTGAAACCACCAAAAACGACGTCATCTAACGAGATAGTGTTGTTTTATTGCGAGTACGAACCTGCGATAGGTGAAATATTGTGAAAGCACACAAAACGGCATGAACAAGCCAGATACTGCGTCTTGTACCGTTACAAGTGCGAAACTGCTATGAAAGCGCATGCAAGCATCGTGAAACCTTAAAGAACGATGTCATTGAGCGAGATACAGCGTTCTGTACTGTACTAAGTTGGTGAAAAACTGTGAGGTCATGCAAATATCGTAATTGTGAAGGAAACAGTGTAATAGAGCGTTTTTAGATACAAGTGCGAAGGTTTGGTTAGGTTAAGATATGAACCGTCATAAAACCGCATTAAACGCTGTCACCTAGTGAGATGCAGTGTTTTTCACCATTACAAGTCGGAAACAGCGATATCTAATGTGAAAGCGCATGAAACCGTCGTAATGTTGCAGAAAGCATTGTAAAGTAGCGAGTAAAACGTTTTCTAACGATAGAAGTGCGAAGGTTAGGTTAGGTTAGGTTAGGTTAGTTTAAGCTAGGTAGCGTCGTGAAACCACCAAAAACGACGTCATCTAACGAGATAGTGTTGTTTTATTGCGAGTACGAACCTGCGATAGGTGAAATATTGTGAAAGCACACAAAACGGCATGAACAAGCCAGATACTGCGTCTTGTACCGTTACAAGTGCGAAACTGCTATGAAAGCGCATGCAAGCATCGTGAAACCTTAAAGAACGATGTCATTGAGCGAGATACAGCGTTCTGTACTGTACTAAGTTGGTGAAAAACTGTGAGGTCATGCAAATATCGTAATTGTGAAGGAAACAGTGTAATAGAGCGTTTTTAGATACAAGTGCGAAGGTTTGGTTAGGTTAAGATATGAACCGTCATAAAACCGCATTAAACGCTGTCACCTAGTGAGATGCAGTGTTTTTCACCATTACAAGTCGGAAACAGCGATATCTAATGTGAAAGCGCATGAAACCGTCGTAATGTTGCAGAAAGCATTGTAAAGTAGCGAGTAAAACGTTTTCTAACGATAGAAGTGCGAAGGTTAGGTTAGGTTAGGTTAGGTTAGTTTAAGCTAGGTAGCGTCGTGAAACCACCAAAAACGACGTCATCTAACGAGATAGTGTTGTTTTATTGCGAGTACGAACCTGCGATAGGTGAAATATTGTGAAAGCACACAAAACGGCATGAACAAGCCAGATACTGCGTCTTGTACCGTTACAAGTGCGAAACTGCTATGAAAGCGCATGCAAGCATCGTGAAACCTTAAAGAACGATGTCATTGAGCGAGATACAGCGTTCTGTACTGTACTAAGTTGGTGAAAAACTGTGAGGTCATGCAAATATCGTAATTGTGAAGGAAACAGTGTAATAGAGCGTTTTTAGATACAAGTGCGAAGGTTTGGTTAGGTTAAGATATGAACCGTCATAAAACCGCATTAAACGCTGTCACCTAGTGAGATGCAGTGTTTTTCACCATTACAAGTCGGAAACAGCGATATCTAATGTGAAAGCGCATGAAACCGTCGTAATGTTGCAGAAAGCATTGTAAAGTAGCGAGTAAAACGTTTTCTAACGATAGAAGTGCGAAGGTTAGGTTAGGTTAGGTTAGGTTAGTTTAAGCTAGGTAGCGTCGTGAAACCACCAAAAACGACGTCATCTAACGAGATAGTGTTGTTTTATTGCGAGTACGAACCTGCGATAGGTGAAATATTGTGAAAGCACACAAAACGGCATGAACAAGCCAGATACTGCGTCTTGTACCGTTACAAGTGCGAAACTGCTATGAAAGCGCATGCAAGCATCGTGAAACCTTAAAGAACGATGTCATTGAGCGAGATACAGCGTTCTGTACTGTACTAAGTTGGTGAAAAACTGTGAGGTCATGCAAATATCGTAATTGTGAAGGAAACAGTGTAATAGAGCGTTTTTAGATACAAGTGCGAAGGTTTGGTTAGGTTAAGATATGAACCGTCATAAAACCGCATTAAACGCTGTCACCTAGTGAGATGCAGTTTTTTTCACCATTACAAGTCGGAAACAGCGATATCTAATGTGAAAGCGCATGAAACCGTCGTAATGTTGCAGAAAGCATTGTAAAGTAGCGAGTAAAACGTTTTCTAACGATAGAAGTGTGAAGGTTAGGTTAGGTTAGGTTAGGTTAGGTTAAGCTAGGTAGCGTCGTGAAACCACCAAAAACGACGTCATCTAACGAGATAGTGTTGTTTTATTGCGAGTACGAACCTGCGATAGGTGAAATATTGTGAAAGCACACAAAACGGCATGAACAAGCCAGATACTGCGTCTTGTACCGTTACAAGTGCGAAACTGCTATGAAAGCGCATGCAAGCATCGTGAAACCTTAAAGAACGATGTCATTGAGCGAGATACAGCGTTCTGTACTGTACTAAGTTGGTGAAAAACTGTGAGGTCATGCAAATATCGTAATTGTGAAGGAAACAGTGTAATAGAGCGTTTTTAGATACAAGTGCGAAGGTTTGGTTAGGTTAAGATATGAACCGTCATAAAACCGCATTAAACGCTGTCACCTAGTGAGATGCAGTGTTTTTCACCATTACAAGTCGGAAACAGCGATATCTAATGTGAAAGCGCATGAAACCGTCGTAATGTTGCAGAAAGCATTGTAAAGTAGCGAGTAAAACGTTTTCTAACGATAGAAGTGCGAAGGTTAGGTTAGGTTAGGTTAGGTTAGGTTAAGCTAGGTAGCGTCGTGAAACCACCAAAAACGACGTCATCTAACGAGATAGTGTTGTTTTATTGCGAGTACGAACCTGCGATAGGTGAAATATTGTGAAAGCACACAAAACGGCATGAACAAGCCAGATACTGCGTCTTGTACCGTTACAAGTGCGAAACTGCTATGAAAGCGCATGCAAGCATCGTGAAACCTTAAAGAACGATGTCATTGAGCGAGATACAGCGTTCTGTACTGTACTAAGTTGGTGAAAAACTGTGAGGTCATGCAAATATCGTAATTGTGAAGGAAACAGTGTAATAGAGCGTTTTTAGATACAAGTGCGAAGGTTTGGTTAGGTTAAGATATGAACCGTCATAAAACCGCATTAAACGCTGTCACCTAGTGAGATGCAGTGTTTTTCACCATTACAAGTCGGAAACAGCGATATCTAATGTGAAAGCGCATGAAACCGTCGTAATGTTGCAGAAAGCATTGTAAAGTAGCGAGTAAAACGTTTTCTAACGATAGAAGTGCGAAGGTTAGGTTAGGTTAGGTTAGGTTAGTTTAAGCTAGGTAGCGTCGTGAAACCACCAAAAACGACGTCATCTAACGAGATAGTGTTGTTTTATTGCGAGTACGAACCTGCGATAGGTGAAATATTGTGAAAGCACACAAAACGGCATGAACAAGCCAGATACTGCGTCTTGTACCGTTACAAGTGCGAAACTGCTATGAAAGCGCATGCAAGCATCGTGAAACCTTAAAGAACGATGTCATTGAGCGAGATACAGCGTTCTGTACTGTACTAAGTTGGTGAAAAACTGTGAGGTCATGCAAATATCGTAATTGTGAAGGAAACAGTGTAATAGAGCGTTTTTAGATACAAGTGCGAAGGTTTGGTTAGGTTAAGATATGAACCGTCATAAAACCGCATTAAACGCTGTCACCTAGTGAGATGCAGTGTTTTTCACCATTACAAGTCGGAAACAGCGATATCTAATGTGAAAGCGCATGAAACCGTCGTAATGTGCAGAAAGCATTGTAAAGTAGCGAGTAAAACGTTTTCTAACGATAGAAGTGCTGAAGGTTAGGTTAGGTTAGGTTTAAGCTAGGTAGCGTCGTGAAACACCAAAAACGACGTCATTATACGAGATAGTGTTGTTTTATTGCGAGTACGAACCTGCGATAGGTGAAATATTGTGAAAGCACACAAAACGGCATGAACAAGCCAGATACTGCGTCTTGTACCGTTACAAGTGCGAAACTGCTATGAAAGCGCATGCAAGCATCGTGAAACCTTAAAGAACGATGTAATTGAGGGCGAGATACAGCGTTCTGTACTGTACTAAGTTGGTGAAAAACTGTGAGGTCATGCAAATATCGTAATTGTGAAGGACAACAGTGTAATAGAGCGTTCTTTAGATACAAGTGCGCAAGGCTTTGGTTAGGTTAGGATATGACCCGTCATACCACACGCATTAAACGCTGTCAGTCACCTAGTGAGCTGCAGTGTTTTA
>WOVY01013295.1:0-131975 GCA_013436015.1 Rhipicephalus annulatus | reverse complement strand
GCGCAAAAAAGAGGAAACTGGGCATGCTCAGAAAGGTGCAGTATACAAACACTGCGAAACAATATCAGCAAAACTCCTCTGTCTTGCTGATTGAACGAATGCATAGTTCAAGATGATCGAGATGCGCAATCTCTTTCTGCAAAAGCGCAACTGATGGGGAAATTAGACGTGTACCGTCACACTTGTTATGTGCTAGGCTTATATTATCTCAGCGTGGCCTGTGAACGGGGTTTGCCTATTACTACGAAACGCTCAAAGAGGGCACGCAGCCACGTCTCGGCAGTGGATTCCAAGGTGTCCTTGGACCACATTGTGCACATTTTAATTGTGCTCTCTTAAACGGTCTTTCAAGCACCTTTCGGTTTGCCCAATGATATCATACGCGATGGATTTTCTGCTGGGGTGCAAAAGCTTTTCAAGTAAATATAAATTCTAAGAGAGAGATCTCAGCCTCAAATGGGTCGTTCTTTAAAACGGTGGTGCAGTTCTTTATCTGCACAACGTTTCGCATAGGCTGAAGAAAATCGGGAAACGAGCTGGTATCACTTTTATTTTCCGCCCCGGAAAAAGCTATCAAAGCTTTGTAGGTTAGTGAACCAACCAGCTGCTATTAGAGTAAGATGCTCTGTGAAACACAGATTGCGCTTCGCGCCTTGTGTTATTTGTCTTGTATATCTCATTACGCTATCCATCGATATGATATACATGGGGCAAACCGGAAGGTGCTTGAATGACCGTTTAAGAGAACCCTATTATAATGTGCACAATGTAGTCCAAGGACACCTCGCAATCCACTGCCGAGACTGCGGCTGCGCCCCACTCTTTGAGCGTTTCGAGGTTATGGGCAAGTACCACTCACAGGCCACGCGTGAAGTTTTCAAAGCCTATTACATAAGCAAGTTTTACGGTGCAGGTGCAGGTTCCCCATGAGTTGCGCTATTGCAGAAAGAGATTGCGTATCTAGACTATTTTTGAGGTATGTTCAATCAACAATAAACAAGAGTTTCGCGGAAATTGTTTCGCAGTGTTTGTATACTGCATCTTTCCCTCTAATTCGGCCTATATCTTGTAAGTACATCATGAATAACAAGAATGACAGAGGACACCCCTGCCGAAGGCCCCGTTTTACCTCCGTGGGCTTGGATAGCTGTTTTCGCACTTTATATCTACCTTGTTACTTATATAAATATCCATTAAAATATTAGTGACTCCATCTTCTACTCCTAGTGTGCGCAGTATTCCCCAGAAGTCCTCTTGAACCACGCTATCGTACGCTCCCTTGATATCCAAAAATGCTAGTCACAGGAGCCTGTGTTCATTTCCTGCTATTTAGATGCACTGCGTCAGTGAGAACAGATTGTCTTCGAACCTCCCGTGTTTCCGGAACCCATTCTGCAGTTCCCCCAGCACCCCCTCATCCTTTTCCCATGCCTGCAGTCTTTTCATTAAGATCTTCAAAGCGAGCCTGTCGACCACAGATGTCACTGTAATACGACGGTAGTTGTTTATGCCAGCTTTTCCCCCTTTCACTTATAGATCATGTTCATTCTGCTAAGTTTCTATCCTTCGGGGACTTCACCATCGACTATTATTTTGCTCACTGCCTCTCTCAAAGTCTGTTTAGACTGTGGACCCAATGTCTTTATCAGCATAATTGGAATGCCATCTGGGCCTGTTGATGTACTACTGGAACCCTCTTCTCAGCCCTTTCCCATTTTCACTGTGAAAATGAAGCCATTGCGCCACTTGATTCATCCTTGTCCATTGTGGTTGATAAGGCCCTTTTTTGTTGAAGTTTTTCTGTCACCCATGCTCTCATATATTCAGTTGCTTCGTTCCCCTCTAGCCCAGCACCTTGAGCTGTAGTTGAAAACCTCTGCTCTAGGCTCGTCTCATTTTTTGGGGAGTGCAGATGGTTCCGAAATTTCGCAGCTGCCTTTCTATCCTTTTTATGTACTTCTTCCTGCCACTGAGCCTCCTTTATTCTAATCTTTTCGTTGATCAGAAGAGATCCTTCCCTTCTACAGATTAGAAAGATGTCCCGATTTCATTCAACAATCATCTGTCCATTCACCCCACTTCTTAGCATGCGTGTGTTCCCTGGAGGCTTCCTGACGTTTTGCTATTGCTCTCTTAAGTTCCATCATCCCACCAACTCTTGGGTTGTGTCCTTCTTTTCCGGGGTGACTTGTCACGTGCCTTAGCAAGCTATTCCTCAAAGAGTCTAATTACATGCGTGTATGTCCACACTGTTTTATTATCCTCAGTGGTTACTTTCTCATTGTATTTAGTAGTTGTTTATTATGTTTGGTAGCTACAGGAACATGTGCATCTGTGTTAGCAGATCCGCAACTAACTAAGGAAACTTGTTCTACATGGTGTCCGCAAGAGGCAATCTTAACTTTAAGAATTCATATTGCCGTGATTTTGGCGTGGCCGTTTCAACTTGCGCAAACACAAAGGCTTCATTTTAATATGCGAATTTGGTACCGAAATAGGTGTAATTCAGTTCAATAACGTTTATTTTAAAAACAAGTGAAATTTGATTTCAGTATAAAAATTTAGAGGTATCAGGACGCTAACAATTTCCTACGTGCTGCAATACCAGCAGTCGCCCGTGAGGGTGATTCTCCTAAAATATCTCGTCTTCTGTTAAGATCAGCGCCCATGCAAGACAGAGTAATGATATATCTGCAAATAGCAACTAAATACTGAAGACTTACGAAGGATGTTACGTAGTTACGCTACAAAACGTCAAAACGTTTTTCTTTGATCTGAAAAAAAAATCATTTTGTGCCGGCCAGCCTGCTGTAAATTAGTGCTTGTATTCTTGGCGTTGTGACATCCTTACAAAGAAATTACTATGTAGACTCCTGATCTCGCGGGGAGCGGTGACTAGGGGGCAAGGAGATAGAGAAAGTACTGTCGAAAAATGAGTGTTCTTTACAGAAATTTTTTAGTAGGAAAGTCGTACTTAAACTACACAAAAGCTAATGCCGAGTGACACAATGATCTTGTATATTCTTATCTGCCATTTGCTGCGCTTTCAAAACAAACATGGTAGCCGCCAGATTGCAATGCAACGGGAAGCCGCGTATGCCTCTTCCCAAAAGTGTTTTTCAATGAATCCTGAAATAAAGCGCATGTTGTTCCCACCAGCTTCTTAAGTTTTGTTTCACATGAACAACACATGCAAAGTTCATGTGCCATTCTGCCATACCAGCATGTACTTCCACTCTTACGTGCCCAAGACTTCATCTGAATCGAACCACTTTCCAACCCACGTCACCACCGACCCTGATTATGCTTCTTTCAAGACTGCTATTCCTGATTTGTAACACCACTCCTCCCTGAAACATCGTAAATGGCATCAAGAGTATTTCAACAAATAATGAATAAATAAATATATTGCTCTGTTCATTTAGCGCTAACGTCAAAAAAGTGTACTTCAGAAATAAATGATAAAATAAAACGTGCGTCGGCCGGGAATCGAACCCGGGTCAACTGCTTGGAAGGCAGCTATGCTAACCACTATACCACCGACGCTTTTTTTTTCTTTATTGCCTTCTTGACTACAGGTCAAGCTAATATGACAATCACTATTACACGTGTTTCATGCGTGACAACGCGTCAAACAAAGATATTACATCTTCATTACAGTCGGTAGTCTTATACACATCTCGCACTTTTATAACAGCTTCCACGAAACACTCATTAACGGATAGAACTCTCACATCACAGTGTCTGTACGATAGCATACTACGCCAAACCGAATGAAGACCAAGTACAAATATAACATCCAAATTTTGCACAGAGCTATCACAAGGCAAAAAACGAATTCCATATGAAGTAAGAGGTAAATCTTTTTTTAAAGTTCTCCGTAAAATGTCCCAAAAGAAAATAGCGTTCTTACAATCAATAAACACATGTTCAATGGTCTCAGGTTTGTTACACAGGAGACAGCTGCTTCCCCATGGTACATACATCCCTCTTTCTTCAAGCCACGTTTTTACTGGCAAGGTTCCCGTATGAAGTTTAAAAAAGAAGGTTTTCACATTGGGTGGTATACACATGTTTTTCACTCGCTTTAGTACGTCATGACCATATGATTTTTCATACCTTGAACGGTACAGGGGCACAGGAAAAACATTCTGTATTAGGTCTTTCATAAGGCGCTTTCTTTTCACGTTAGTTAGGTAATCTATCGAAAACCTCGCCCTTAAGAAACGATATGAGAACACAACTTCGCGCAAGAACGGTGACAAGGTGTGTCGTTCTCGCCTGTCTGAAGATACAAAGAAGTCAGGCATGTGGTGTAACAGCGTTGTTTGAAATAAATAACGTAAAAAAGAGTCTCTCTGGTCTCTAATGAGCAGGAAACGTGATATTACTTGGTTAAGAAACAGATGGCACAGAGACAGCCCTCCTTGCTTAACTCGCCGAAACAAGTTCGTTCTAGATGTTCTCTCCCACGTAGAGCTCCAAATGAACGTGGCGAATATCCTGTGGACTTTGTGAATGGTTTTACGCTTACAACTAAGTACTTGCAAAATATACATAATTTTAGCAGCCAGAAATACGTTGCATACAGCTGACCGAGAGAAAATTGATAAGCCACGACCGCCCCATCCTTCGGCGGTCGCGCGCAGTTCTTCAGCCTTTTCAAGCCAAAATGCTTCACTGTCTTGATACCTGTCCAATGGTACCCCAAGGTAACGACTAGGTGTCGTGAGCCACTGAATATTTGCAAAAGAACTGGGCGTAAGGTCCCAATTACCATGCCATAAACCAATGCTTTTTCTTTGTTCATTAAACTTACACTCGTGTCACAAAACCTTTCAGTGATTTTTAATAACGAAGTGACACAATCTCTATCAACTGCAAAAAAGGCAATATCGTCGGCGTATGCCAAAACACGCACTTCACATGACTGCAACCTGAAACCATTAATCCCTGCAAGGTGAATCACTTTCTGACACAATGGTTCCAAAAATAGAGCGAAGAGCAAAGGGCTTAAAGGACAGCCCTGGCGCACTGAGGAAAGTACTTGTATGCGCTGTGAGAGTTCTCTATTTACAATTAAATTTGTGGTTGAATTTTTATATGCCAATTTAATACCTTTACATATGATCGCACCAAGACCAACGTACTCAGCTAGCATGAAGAGTATATTGTGTGGAACCATGTCGAAAGCCTTGGCTAGATCAATTTGCAACATAGCTATTTTTAGAAGCGCAGCGTCACAATACTCCAAAATGCTCCTGGCAACATGCATATTCGTGAATATGCTCCTACGCTTGATGCCGCAAGTCTGATGTGACCCGACTAACTTGTATATAACTCCTTGCAACCTCCTAGCCAGAACTTTCATAAACACCTTATAATCTACGTTTGTTAGCGTGATTGGCCTGTATCCTGTCACTTTGCGTAAAACATGTTGCTCTTTCCCTTTAGGAATCAGCACGGTGTGCGCTCGATTAAACGATGGAGGCAAAGCTCCGCGATCTAAAGACTCTGAAAAAACCTCATGCAATGCGGCGGCCATATCCTCCTTGAACGCCTTGTAAAAGGCGGCATTAATGCCATCTGGACCAGGTGATTTGCCCATGCCAAGATCATCGATAGCCTTTTCAATTTCCCCTATACTAATAGACATTTCCAATAAATTTGTGTCCTCAGCATTAAGTGTCGGCATTTCTATCAAGAACTCATCTACAAAACCCGGCTCCTTTGGTTCGCGATAAGCAAACAAGTCCTGATAATAGTTTTCAAAAGCTTTCATAATATCTTTATGTTCTTTCAATATTTTACCATTCCATTCTATCTCTAGTATGTCGTGAGCTCGAGCATATGCCTTTTCGTCTGACAAGGCTCGCTTTGTCGGGGCTTCACCTACGAGGTATCTCTCAGCTCTTGCTCGTATAATTGCGCCTTTATATTTATCTTCTTCAAGACATTCAATTTTGTTTTTGACAACCTGCAGATGACGTGTGAATAAGCCCGGGTTTTCTGCTTCAATATTCACCAAATCATTTAGCTCTGCCCGTAGCTCACGTTCCTGTTTTCGAGCTTGGTACTGCATGTTGCAACCACACTCTATTGCATTCATTTTTATCTTTTGCTTAAATAATTCCCATCTTTCCGTGGCACTCCTTTCTGCATTTTTGAAAAAATTCTTGATTTCCTTCTTTGTGTTATCTACAAACCCTTCGTGCGTAATTATCTTAGTATTCAGTTTCCATGTTTCCCATACAACCTTCTTTTTGCACTTTCTACCTATCTCAAACAAAACTAAGCAATGATCACTGAAGGAAACAGCATAAACGTCATAGTTCTGACATAAAGGTACTATCTCAGAACAAACATATGCTCGATCTAGTCGTGCGTGACTCGAACCTTGAAAATGTGTGAAGTGCTGGCGACTGCCACTCATCGCAAACAGAGCTACGTCATGTAAAAAGTACCTATTAAGGCTGTCTCTAAGCAACCCAACGCTTTCATCACCTAACTTAGCAGTATACGTGCAATCTTCTTGGGTCAAAACACAATTGAAGTCACCCAACAGAACCACACATTTCTGACATTCAAAGTACGCTTGCATTTCCCGAAAAAACAAACATCTGTCTCTCGAATTTGTAGGTGCGTATACACAGATAACTCTAAATTTAGTGATCCCGTAACAAAAGTCACACAAAACAAAACGCCCATGTAGGCAACTTTTGACCTCTTCCACTACAATACCAAGAGAGTCCTTGACAAAAATAATACATCCGGCTGATGCTCCCACTGCATAGCTCACACACGCATTGTACCGCAATGAAAATTCTGCTACCAAGCTATCAGTCGCGTCCTCAGTACTAACTTTAGTCTCCTGGACCGCGAGCAAGTCAAGGTCTTTTTCTTGCATCAAGCGTTTCAACTGGTACTGTTTGCGACGCGTTCCTAGACCACGTACATTCAGCGTACCAATGCGTAAAGGCGCAGTCATGCTAGCCATGTTGATGACAAAGATGAAAACTACAATGCTGCGCTTACCGTGTCTCGTATACCGTGCAGTGGGAAAACCGGGGTCTTACGCGTCTAGATCGTGTCCCCGAACCGGCGACGATGACGCCGACCGGGTTTTTTTTTTTTTTTTTTATTGGCGCTAGTATGCCCTACGGCATCAGTTAAATAAAAAGGAGAAGTTTTGTTTCCTGTATGAAGGCCAGGAGTTGTCGATGCAGTGGACCGTGCGTCCAGCGCGTCAAGTCAGGTGGTCGGCCGGGGTGGTGGTGAAGGCCGCGTAGGTGGCGAGTGCGAGCCTGGTGAAGGCCCGGGCAGGTTCCCAATAGGTGATCAAGCGTTGCCTCTGTGGCTGGGGCAACGCAGAATGGGCACGTCGTTGGGGGAGGCTGTGCACCAGATGTCCATGTAGCCCGGATTGCAGGAGTCAAGGCGGCGCCCACACGAATCCTCCTGAGCGCAACCTCCTCTCGGCGAGTTAAGCCGCCGGGAAGGTCGGATCCACGCGGAGGAATGAGAGCACGCGTGGAGCGCCGGAGGGTTTCTTTGTGCACGAGCAAGCTGTCCTTCGGGGACAAACGAAGTAGAGGCAGCGGGTGTTGAACAGTCGCTGGATGGCAAGCGGCATCTGCTTCCACTTGAGCCGGTGCAGACCGGCGGGTCCACAGAACGCGGACAGGACAGGCACATGAGTGAATCAGTCGGTGTATATCGGAGGCTATATCGATGGAGCTGGTCACTTTTCGCAGCTCTCGAACTGCCTGCGTGGAGTCCGTATATACAAGCAATTTATCGTGTGACAAAGAATCCATTTTGGATATCATAACTGTTAACCCGTCCCGTATAGCAGTGAGCTCCGCTAATACGGATGGGAACGGTGCCTCTGTTACGTAAGAGCAGATATGTTGGATTTCAGGTTGCGCGGGGCATACGAGACTGGTGTGCAGAACGCAATTATCGATAGCTGCGTCTACGTATACCGCTAGTGAGTTCTCGGTGGTAGTGACGATGCCCTCCTGCGCCGCTTGTCGGGTGGATTGTCGCAGGCGGGTCAGTGGTCGGTTGTCACTGGCCTGTGCCTTGAGCCATGGTGGAACTTCTGCCACGGGTGCGTCAGGCTGTGGCAGCGTTGAATCATAGTAGTGAGCTAGAGCTGCCGCCGCAGGAACAGCTTGACTCTTTAGGTAGCGAGCGACTCGACGCTGGTGTACAATTTCGTCGATGGTGTTGAGCTGCGCTTCCGCCTGGAGGGTCGTGATAGGTGTCATACGGGGAAGGCATGTAATCGCCCTCATGGAATCTCGGTTGGCGGTTTCGAGCAAGTCCCAGTCTCTCAAAGTCAGTCGTTGAAACTGAGCTTGATAAACGAGCCGAGGTTGTAGGATTGATCGCACCAAGATACGGGCCATTCGAGAACAGGCACCCCCCGTCTTTTGAGAGATGCGACGAATGAGATGGAGGGTATTAGCACTCTTCCGGCGAGCAGAGCGAACCCACGCATTCGCAGAGCCAGATGCGTCCAGTTCGACCCCGAGCACACGTATAGTGGATACAGGGGTGAGGGTATGGCCATTTAGGCTCAAACATATCGGCGTCTGCAGGAGGCGACGGCGACCTCGTCTGTTGGTGATAGACATGAATGCAGTCTTCGTGGCAGATAGTGTCAGTCCTATGCGCGCACACCAGTCCGACGCCTTGTCGAGAGCACTCTGGAGTGCCTCCTGCTGGCGTTGAAGGTCTGGATGTAGTGTCCACACAGTCAAATCATCGGCATACAGGAGGAAGAAGGCATCTGGAATGCGTGCTAGTTGCCACGCGAGGGGCAACAGGGCAATATTGAAGAGTATCGGGGCTAGAACCGAGCCCTGCGGTACACCCCGCTTCATTACAAAGTGTCCGGTTCGTTCCTTGCCTACTCTGATGCAGAAGGTACGGTGTGCCAGAAAAGACTCCACAAAGTCGCAGACGCGAGGCGGAAGTTGAAGCCATTGCATTATGTGATTGATCGCAGAGTGGCTGACGTTGTCGTAGGCCTTATGAACGTCCATGGCGAGAAGGGTTCGAATGCTGCTTGATCTTCTTCCCACAAGCACCATGGACGTCAAATGATCTAGGCCATCTTCCGTGCCCAGGTGCGGTCGAAAGCCAATCTGGGCCGGATGGTACCAGGCGTGCTTTTCCAGCCACCAGGAGATGCGCGACGCCAACATGCGTTCAAGAAGCTTGCACAACGTACACGTTAGAGCAATCGGCCGAAGATTAGAGAGGCTGTTCGGGTGCTTTCCCGGCTTAGGTATCGGCACAACTTCGGCATGCTTCCACGATTCAGGCAGCCCTCCGGTCGTCCAGACTGCGTTAAGCGTGTCCAGCAGCCACTGCAGTGCAGGGCCATCCATGTTCTTGAACACTTCATAGGAGATCCCATCTGGTCCTGGTGCCTTGCGTACTTTTGCCTGGTCAATTGCTGCCTGGAGCTCCGCCATCGTGTATGGCGCTTGCATGCCTTCGATGTCCGACGGACTGGGAGTCACGCCAACCTCCGGAGGCAGGTTACACGGACAGTCGAATTGTGGTGGGGCCAGGTTGTAGGCCGGGAAGAAAGCCTTAACTATTTCTGGAGCGAACTGGCTTGGCGTGCATCCAGAAGACAGACACGCACTGGCCGCTGGGTCCGGCGTACGGGTGCCTAGTTCCATACTCCGGAACGTTCGCCATATTGAGGCGGTTGAAGACGATGGACCGAGTGACGCACACCAGTCCATCCACCGTTCGCGGGCGAGACGCTTCTCGCAGCGACGCGCCGCAGCGGTGAGTCTGTTGAGGTTATCACGAAGCTCAGCGGCTGCCGGATCTCGGTTTAAGGCCAGCTCTGCACGACGGCGTGCTGCCCACAGACGCAGAAGATGTAAATTTGGATGTGGTCGGTTCTCCTCCACCCAGCTTGACTGCGTGGCGGCTTGTACAGCTCTGGTTAACACCTGCAATGGATCAGACGATGTATCAGCAATCGAGTCGTTCAGTTCATTGCGGAATAAGTCCCAGTTGGTTGTGTAGCATCGACGTCGGAGGCGGCGCTGGTTATACGCGGCCAAACCAATTTTCAACGGATGGTGATCACTCCCCCAGCAGTCTGGTGCTAGGTCCCACGAAACGTCACACATGCCCAACCACCACGAGAGATCGGGCGCATAAGGTGGAGCACAGGGATGATCCCACCGACGTGTAGAAGTAGCCGGGGCATTCAGAAGGACAAAGTGCGCGTCTGTAAATGTGTCTAGCACGATGTTGCCTCTAGCACTGGAAGAAGGGTAGCCCCACGACTGATGAGGTGCATTGAAGTCTCCCCCAACTAGTACTGGGCACCCAGGATAGGTTTGACGCAGGTGAGCCAGCCACCCCAAACGCAGTCGAGGAGCGCTGCCACTATACGGACGCACGTAAACTGAAACCACAATCACGTCAGTACGCGGAAGTCTAACGAGCACTGCCACCACTTCTTGCCACTGGTTACACCACTGCAGCAGGGGAACCTGCGTTTGAGGATATGTAGTCACAACATACACTGCAGCCTTGCCTGGAGGTCCCAACGCATTGGTGCAGCGTCGATCAGGGATGGTTGGGGAATCATACGCAGTGAATCCAGGGATGCGTGGAAGCGAATTCGTTTCTTGTAGAAGCAGGCACCAAGCGGGGAGCTTCCCCAGCGCAAGGCGATAGCGAAGCTCACCAACTTTATTTGCAAGTCCCCGGCAGTTCCACTGCAGGACACAGTGGTGGCGCGTTGCTTTCAAAGGAGTGGTCATTGCGGTGGAAGGTTGGCGAGCACCACCTTTGAAAGCTCTTGCAGTTGCCGGGCAACAAAGTGGAGGAGCTCTGCCGGAGTCATCTTGACTGGTGCTGACGCGCTTGCGCAGGATAATTCAGGCACAGAAGCAGCGTACGGCACGTCTGTACCGCGCATCGCAGTTGGTCCAGCGGGTCGAGCGAGATGGGTTCTGCGTTGAGCGAGGCGCTTGACTTCCATTTGGAGCTGCTGTATCTGTTGGTCAAGCTTCGCCAGATCGTCTGTACCCGTAACGCTCAATTTAGGCGTATTCGCAGGCTGCTGAACACGTTTTTTGCCCCGCTTGACGGCGTCGCTGTACGTGGGGACTTCATAGCAAGCATTTTCAGGTTCTACCAACGCTGGTGTGTCCTCTTCGGAGGGGGACAAACAGTTCAAACCGGTTGCTAGTCGGAATGTCGGCGTCCCTTTCTTCTTGTGTCACCGAACGCTGGCGGCGCTTGCGTTGGCGACGGGCTTTGAGAGCCTTCTGTTTAACTGGACAATCTTTGGACGTTATTTCATGATCGTCCGTTTGGCAGAGCCCACATTTGTACGTGCGCGTCTCGACGGACTCCATGGAGGTGTCTGCGGGTTGGGGACAAGAATCTCGCATGTGACCGGTACGAAAACACCGATAGCAGTGTACCACACCGGGCTTGTACACATGAAATTTCAGGATGCATCCATAGTACGTAATGCGGCTTGGTGGCGTTCGAGGCCCTTGGAGAGTGACAAGGCACGTGCGTCCACGGCCCATATAACGAGCTGTTACAATCTTGTGTGTGGAGCAGGTCAAAGCAGTGATAAGGCCCTCCGGCGATTCCCCTGGGTCAACCCCAGAGACCACATACCGACGCAAGTCCGAGCCGGAACTCAAGTACGCTTGCACCTGTACAGTACAATCAGCTGTGACTGGCAGAGTTTGCAGGTGGGTGAGGCGGTCAACGTCTGCTAGCGAACGCACCCATACGGATACGCTGTTGGTGGGATGGTGAATGGAGAAACCTTGAAACGCGATGGTTTTGAGGCAGGTGTCGAAGGCTGACTGAAGGAGGCGATTTGACAATTTTGATACGTCGAAGCACTCACGAGGTTTTACGACGACTTTGTACTTAGACTCGGTGCCAGGCGAGGCGACAGCTGCCGGAGAGGGGCACTCCCGCTTGCTTGCCGGTGTGGCTGAAGCAGACAAATCATCTATTTCCATTTGTGAGTCAGCCACGCGTTTCGCACTGCGTTTCGGAGCGGATGATGGTTGTGATGGCTGCGTCATAAGCTCCGCTGCAGCCATCGTTACTGGTTCACATGAAGAACACGGGAGCGTTGCCGCTGCCAGATGCAACCGGCGAGACGCCGGAACTGTCCTGGCGAGCGTCCCACGCACAATGTTGAAGTGAACGGCACCAAGGGTGGTTAGTCCAGGTCGTCGATGGTGTCCGGAAGAAGAGTGCTTGGGGGCGACCCCACGGCCTCGTCCAGGGCGTCCGGCAGGTCTGTCCTTAGCCGGTGGGGCCAGAGAGCTGGGCGTCGTTGCGTTGAGCCAGGGCGCAGAGAGTGGGGGAACGCCGGTGGGGCGATGGTCGCGCGAGCCGATGCTTCAGCCGATATTCACGGAGCCGTCGAAACGCGTCCGCTCTCGTCGGCAGCTCAGCTGCGTCTCCCCGACCGGGTTTCGAGGGCATATTTTTTACTCTTAGCGCCCGTGACGCGATGCCACAGACGCTCCGGGCGTTTCAGGTTGCGTTCCGTGCTCTCCACTCGGTAACGCTTGCCGCGTCCCGTGGTCGCTTCCGGAGACTTTGTGCCGGCTTCTGGCGTAGCGATCTCGCCACTGGTGCCCATATATTCCTCCGTCGATTCTTGAATGTCCTGCTGGCCGCCTGTTGCGGCCAACTCCTCGGATTCTTTCGTTGAGTCTTTGCCATCTTGCGTTGTCGCGTCGGCTGTCTCTTCTCCAGTTGCCTCAACCGCGGCGTCGGGTCCCACGGCGTTGCTGCCAGGGGCCAACTTCTCAGCCTCTTCAGCGTCCATTAGATTATCTTGGGCGTCGTCTGTTGGCAGCACGGTCTTCGTAACTCTGGCATAACTCCTGACGCAATCTTGACTTTCATGACCAAACGCTCGGCATACACCACAGCGGGGAGTCTGGCAGTCTCGTCGTATATGTCCTTGCATGTGACACCTTAGGCAAAGCAGTGCCCGACCCGGGGCCACAAGACGGACGGTGCCCCCTCCAATCTTAAAAAAGGTGCGGCAAGTCTTCTAGCACCACGCCTTCCTTCAGTTTCAGTCGCACCACCCTCGTCGTCGATATCGCGTGTTCAAAGCCCGCGACGGTCCAGTTGTCGTTGGAAACCTCCAGAACTTCACCAAACTCACCTTACGCTTGTCGAATGCTCTCATTCGAGACCGCAAAGTCAACCCAGTGGATTTTCACGGTTACATCATGTTGTATAGGGTCGATGATAGCGCAGAAGCCACCCTTGACTCGGAGTCCACCTGTGTTGAGTAAGTCTTCTTTGTCATCCTTGCTTCGCATCTTCGCCAGCCAGATGTGATTCATCTGGAAGGCTCCAATGCCAATGATCGCCTTGATGAGTCCCACTTCTTCCAACGGGGCCCGAAAGTCTTCCAACCGGTATGGTCTTTTTTCCAAATCCCCGTGCAGAAACACACACTCTTCCATACTGTCACCCGACGGCAATCGTAGGCCCCACCTTTACCTAGGCAATAGTGTAATCGAGTACGTGGAAACATTTAAATCATTCGCCGAAACTTTCAGCAGCACAATGTCATGGGATGCACTAGTGAATATTCTTTCTTCAACACTCTCAAGAATCACAGGATTCACTTCGTGCAACATACATATTTTTCCACAAATAGCAAAGTATGTTGTATTGTGCGCCCTTTTTTTCTAATATTAGCTATTGTCTGCTCATCCAGGACAACACGACTTTGACAAACGTAATAAAACTGCAAACTCTTTAAAAGAAATGGCTCAGTGCAATGGTTAATTAGTGCTAAGGTTTTCTTAATGCCCCCAATCTCCCCAATGCTATTTACCGCGTGCTTGCAGGAGGTTTTCAGAAACCTAGAATGGGAACAGTTAGGGATAAGAGTTGATGGAGAATACCTTAGTAACCTGCGCTTCGCCGATGATATTGCATTGCTGAGTAACTCAGGGGACGAATTGCAACTCATGATTACGGAGTTAGACAAGGAGAGCAGAAAGGTGGGTCTTAAAATTACTCTGCAGAAAACGAAAGTAATGTACAACAAGCTCAGAAAGGAGCAGCGCTTCGAGATAGGTAATAGTGCACTTGAAGTTGTAAAAGACTATGTCTACTTAGGGCAGGTAATAACCGCAGAGCCTAACCACGAGATTGAAGTAACTAGAAGAATAAGAATAGGGTGGAGTACATTCGGCAAGCACTCTCAAATTATGACAGGTAGATTGGCACTATCCCTCAAGAGGAAGGTATATAACAGCTGTATCTTGGCGGTACTTAGCTACGGAGCAGAAACCTGGAGACATACAAAGGGGGTTCAGCTTAAATTGAGGACGACGCAGCGATCAATGGAAAAAAATGGTAGGTGTAACCTTAAGAGACAAAAAGAGAGCAGAGTGGATTAGGGGACAAACAGGGGTTAAGGATATCATCGTTGAAATATAGAAGAGGAAATGGACATGGGCCGGCCATGTAGCGCGTAGACAGGATAACCGCTAGTCATTAAGGGTAACTAACTGGATTCCCAGAGAAGGGAAGCGCGTTAGGGGGAGACAGAAGATTAGGTGGGCAGACGAGATTAAGAAGTTTGCTGGTATAAATTGGCAGCAGCAAGCACAGGACCGGGTTAACTGGCGGAACATGGGAGAGGCCTTTGTCCTGCAGTGGACGTAGTCAGACTGATGATGATGATGATGATGATGATGATGATGGTTTTCCCGCTGGGCATGCTCTTTTACAATACAATATTGTATCCGAAACAAATATTTTTACTACAGATTTGCATGCCTTCAAAAACAACAACGAAAATGATTCATTGCTTTCTAAAGTTGTTTCACTTACACTTCGCCATTCATTATATGATACCAGACTCCAAAACAGTCTTTAAAGTTTTTCAATGTTAAGTCATATTGTGCCAAACTTCTTCAATACCCCACTTTATGACCACTAAATAATTTGTCCTTTTGTGCCATACGCAAAAGCATTCTTCAGGAATCTGTGTAGTATTAGTCGCAATGTGTTTTCATGTCCTCATGCATTGTGTAGTGAGGAAGCGCAAGACGACGTCTTCGTTCAGCTTGTTGCTGTGCACGATATCTGCGCCATGTCAGATCGCCCTTACCCTAAATGGCAATCGTCTGTGCGTTAACAATAAATCGTCATACGACATTTGGTGGAGGCTAGTGCCTTTCCTGCACAATGTATCAACCTTTGCAATTGTTTTGTACTAGCAGTACAGTTGGTGATAAGGATACATATGTCAGCTGTAGAAGTTTTATTCATTTCAACGTTTCTGTTTTGTAAATCCATGGCGTTTTGCACGAACCGTCCATGCTTTAGGTTCTTCTATATTGTACCTACTGCTGGCATGTACAGATCGCGTCACATGAATAATTGATTGATTGAAATTATCAAGAACCTATAAACTGTGAACAACGCCTTTGAATTCTGTGAGACCCTAGCTGTGACACTAGTGGTGTTGCCAGATCTGTTATGTCGAATTCCAGGAGCAGATCCATATGAACTTTTCCTGCTCTCAGTGGAGCAATCACCCCACAGTGGCAAACTTGCAGATGGAGTTGTTTGAGTGTTTAATGGCATATTGTGAATAACCGCAGATAACGGATAGCTTGGTGGAGCAAGAATTCTTGCACCGCTGAAAGCAGCCGATTTGACCGGAAGTTCACGTGACGTTCTCTGCGCTGCCGCCTCTCATCCTGCCGTGGTCGGATGTTTGCAGTCGCAGACAGTGACAGACTTCCCGGAAAATGCCTGAAGCCCTCTCCCGCCATTTTTCACACCCTCACTAGACGTTCGTTTCTCAACTTCTCCTGGCGAGACGGACGCGTTCTAATCGGAGATTTGCCAACAGAGCAATCTCGCTCCGATCTAGGTGCTCCGCTCTCGATTTGCCATTGAAATTCAACATTGGCTGCCTCTAATATATTATTTATAATACGATTCCTAATACTAATAATAATATTTATTGTATACATTCATAACAAGTACAAACAAATGAGCCTGTCTGAAGCCTCCGAGGGCTTGTGTGAAGGCCGTGCCGAGCCGTTTTAAGCCATGTCGGTAAACTGTCCCAAAACTCTTCTTGTGTCTTTTTGCCAAGAAACAGACGAAAAATTCAGCACATCCTATGTAGCTTGGAAGTTGATGGGATGCGAAGCATGTGGACAAAAGGTGACTACATTGTAATTTCTTATTGAGCGAAACGTTGTGAAATGGCGCTAAACTTATGTAGAATTGTTGTACCCACAAACGTGTGTTTAACAGTCACGTTTTTACTGTTGCAAAATGACGCCAACAATAACGCAGGTATTAGCAACAACAGATACAGTAAGGTGACATATAGCGCTTGTGCCAGTGAAGATGGTGGACCTGGACACTGGTGGTTAAATGAGCTTCAGTAGATTGCGCTTCTCTATAATTGTCGTTAACCCAATGTAATGATTGTTTAATGGCACGCATGTACTGTTCGTAATATTGGACAGCTAGCACTGCAATCACAATTGACGTTTAACGAATATTATGGCCTAATTTAGAACCAGTTCCCAGACCTGGCGTGGCTCTGTGGTAGAAAACGTGGTTGCCACGCAGAATGGGTTCGTTTTCTTCTGGGACCCTGAGAATTTTTCTTACCATTTCTCGTGTCAACGACGCTGATATGGGCTTTTTATTAACGCTCACACGTTAATGTTACAAATTTTTGTACTCGCCGCTCGTGGTGTATAATCTACCAATCACCTGTAACCTATACCCGCACACTAGTGGCACATATCAGCACCCGCGTATGTGCCACTGTTTGGCGGGAAGTGTTGAACGAGGTACGTGACGGCATTTTGACGTTATTTATGTCATGACCAGCGAGTCGCATCCGTCAAACCACCTTACCCTCCCATACTGATTTTTTTGCCCGCAAGTTAAGGGAGTCATCACGAGAGCATCGCAAATGTAGTTAGCTAGATAGAAAGATAGACTGATAAATAGATACGCAAATAAATCTCCAGAAATGCTTAGAGTACGCAAAGAATTTCTTCGCATTTAAAGACAGTTCAGGGCTTTAGGTGAGCATGCGATTCAAGATAAGGACAACTGAGAAAGCACTTGTGCTAATAATGTAGTTTCTTGAGCTCTTTGAATCGGAACAGCCTAAATAAAGTGGCATGCTACGTCAAGATAACTTCGTATGGGTAAGTGCTTCTTATACTAGATACAGCATCAGCACCGGTGGCATTATAGTTCGACGTTATAGAGTGGCATCAAAATTTGTGCTGTGATCGCCAAGCACAATGTGGTAGGTGGCACTTGCAAGTAGATAAGGGCGATTTTCATGCCTTTGACGCAACTTAAAAGGTACAAAGTCTAAAAAACGAAAGCCACGTGGGCGAGCAGGCTAATGTGATCCCTGTCAAGACTGCACAAGCCCTGTCGTGTCGCCCTGCGTTACCGAAAGGCATGCCTACACATCATCGCCTGCCTGTCTGATGGAACTGAATAAAAAGATAAAATGATGTCACGGCCCATAGTTTTGTCTAGGTGGCTCAGTGGCACCAGTACCAGCCTCAGCGACGGAGTTGAACAACTGAACAAAGTTGTGTACTGTATAGCGTTGTGACCACGGTATCTTATATCTTAAGACACACGATAAATTATCAAAAGTAACGGAAATACAGATACAGATGCTCGTCTTGCTAAACATATTGCGATACAGACACAAGATACCCAAAACGTATCTCAAGTACACTTATCTTCAATACTGCCCACTCCTAGTGTTACAGGCAAAGTTTATCAGCGTATCGAAAAATTAAACGAAAGGAAACATTACGAAGTTATAAAAAATCACTGCCTAAATTTGCGAATACGCATTCGCCAGCGCGCTGCAGTGAGTGCTGTTGCAAGCCTGTTTTTCATCACGCGCACGTCAGCTTTAGAAAAAGCAGGTGCATAGCCTGCAGAATAATTGAAAATTTGCACATTAGTAGATAGGATCATTGTGCATCAATCAACAATCAATAAGGCTCTTTAACAAAGGGTATACATGTCTGCGTTCAATGTGCCACTGTTGAGCTACGGTGCTTACACGTGCACCTGATTGAATTGAGAAATTTTAGCTTTTTGTTACGGCGAAAACTTTGACTCTGACACGTAAGCTTCACTGGACACTATATAGTGTGTACTAGGTCTTTAATAAATCTGTTGTGAGTCCGCGCTCTCTCTTCGTCCCCTGTCAGACCAGCCCCTTTACGTGCAAATTTTCGCAATCAATCAAAAGTTTAACGTGCCCAAGAACAACAATAGGTTCTTTCTGCAGGTGAACGCAAAAATAAAAGAGTAAAAATAAAGAATACATTAGAAACAGTCTTCACAAAAGGAATCAAATCAAATTAAAAATCGCAGCATATCTCCGGAGTGAACGATGATGAGTGGGGCGAAGCGTTCATCCGTCCACCCGCCCGTGTGTTCGTTTGTCCATGCATGCGTTCATGCTTCCGATAGCGTTTGAGGATTCAGACGGCGTGCGGGTAACACCGACGAAACGCGAGCGAAGGGAGCAGAGCGCAAGCGTCTTCAACGCGCCCGCTGCTCTGCTTCGTCCATGCCCTATCAACGATCCGCCACGTACGACAACTATCCAGGACACTAAAAGCGGCACTCATTCTCCGCGCATTCAGGCAAAGCGGGCGCAGCATCCAGTCGAAGAGTAGCGGCAATTGGGTGAGACACGGCAGAGTAACCCCATCTAAGAAATGAGACAAGAAATTGTCACCATTTCTTTTGCCTTCTTTTTCATCTCTTCTTCTCTCGATTACGGGTGACGCGTGACAAGGCTATACTAAGAGAAGCTTCACCCCTAAAAGAAGGAACACGCAAAGACAAAATGAAATTAAGAGATAGTGCTGACGAAGACGGTCAGAGCTGCACGCCTTCGTACATGAGTTGAAGTGTTGCTGCAGCCACTCCACATGCCAAGTTCTCAACTTGACCACATGCAAACCGTTCTAGCCTAAAACAAGACAGATTACTAGTGTACATCGGTTGGCGCACAAAGTTTCACTACCGATATAACTATTTAAAATGAATTAGGGTTGGAGTAGTGACTGAGACTTGGACTGTTCTGCGCACACTGTTTCGCTACCGTTATAACTATTTCAAACGAATTAGGGTTGGAGTATTGACTGAGATTTGAACTGTTTTCTTTCCGCATTCACCAAGCGATGGCAATTTGACCACCTTGCTTTCGCAAATTGCGTTCATATATGAAGCGTCCGGGCTCTAACCCACAGCAAGTGATACATAATGAGTTCCACGGGGGGGGGGGGGGCGTTTGAACAAATCAAGCGCCTATATACACGAGACAGTTGTACTCACCTGAAATGTTGTTACCAGTTTGCAATAAACTTCCCTGTTTTAAAGATTTGAACCACAAATTTCAAATAACTAGAGCAGGGATAGACAACGTTTTGAGTCCCACGGCAAAGCTGCATGGAGCCAAAAAGGAGGGGGCCGCGCTAGATTAGGCCGGGGGTTGAGCTTTGTTGACAAGAAAAAAAAAAGCTGATTTGCAGTATTTGTAACCTGCAATCAATAGACATAAATAACCATCAGTAGATTTATTATTATTATTATTATTATCATCATTATTATCAATAATATTATTATTATTATTTTTATTATTCATAAATAATAGCACAGGCAAACTATCAATAATCGTAACACGTTACTTGGCTTAGTGTGGCGGCAAGGTACAGTGGCAAATGAAAGTTGTATTTTTTATTTATGCTTGTCTAACCTCATCTGAAGTTAAAATGCTATGTCGGCCTTCCGATAGAAAGTGACAAGGAGAGAAAGGCGTGGGGGCGGGGGGGTCGTGCTGTCGTGCTGGAGGCCGCGTAAATACTCGCACGCTGGCTGCAGGTTGCCGACCCCGGCTCGCATTATCTTCTATACGTAGCTCTACGTTGTTCACTCAAAAACTACCACATAGTTGTTGTTTCTGACATGAATGGCTTGCTCTTATGTACCCTACGTGTAAATGCACTGGGACTTCTTTATTTGCCAGGGCTAACCACAATTTATAGATACCTTAAAAGAGAATGTGTGCAGCTAGTGCCACGCTCCTGTCGTTCGGGGGAAACAATGGCGTACGTATGCACGCAGGTGTTCACTGGTGAATTCCAGCTGAGACCAACACCTGTCTTCTATTGCGGCTTCTATTCCTTCTCTTTAAGTGCTCTGACACTGAGTCTGAAATAAATCCCTGTTAGGCTTTCCGGGTGTGAAATAACACTAAATAAAACAACTTGAGTGGTGACGTTTTTTCGTACCAGTCACCAACACAAAGCAAGACTTGAAAGGCGGAAGCCCGTCGATTCGCTGTGGACCAGCCAAATGCAGACACGACACGACACGCCTACCCAATTTCCCTTACTCTTTTCACATTGTGACGACATGCAAGCTCCGGTTCAAGCATCTGAAGGTCCGTTGTCTGAACGTGGGCGTCGGTGGTATAGTGGTTAGCATAGCTGCCTTCCAAGCAGTTGACCCGGGTTCGATTCCCGGCCGACGCATGTTTCTTTTTGTTGTGGTTGCTTTTTTTCTAAAGTACCGTTACAATGCGCATTACGCCGTTTCCCGTATTGCAGCAAATCCGCTGTTCGACGAAAAGTTCCTACTATTTAAAAAGTTCATCGATGGGTATGTCAAAGGCTCCTGAAGCAAGTGCAATTTGAAGGCTCAAGCAGAGATTATATTGATTTTTGGACACTGATAAAACCTAAATTGAGTTAAATCACGGCAGCTTGGTAGGTAAGAAGTCCAATGCTGACGCACACAACACGCGTACAATTAGCGGTCGGGGTGGCCCAATTCCGTAGGGCGGAGCTTGTGCACATACATTTCGATGCATGGGAAAAGATTCACAGAGATCACAATTTATGCACTGCACTCTGCTGGCGAGTGAATTTTCATATATTTTTTTGCAGTAAGCCTTGATTATTGTGTCTTACTGGAAAAAAAATCACAACGTACCCTCGAAGTGAATGATAATCAGTGAGCAAAGTTCCGGTGGATCATTCGCGTCACCGTGAGTCCCCAGGGCACTGCAAACTCAAACATTCAGATAAGTGAGAATACGTGTGTACATATTCTCACGAGCGTGTCTTATTTTCGCTTTTGTTTCAGTCAGTTCTCGCCCTCGAAACTTGTCGGGAAAGCTCAGTGCACACTGCACCTCATTGTTCGGGAAGGTTCGGGATTATCGTAGATCATTCTGTTACGATTGCGCGCTAGACCACACACTCGGGATTATGCCAGAGCTTGCGCGATGACCTGTAATAAGGCTAGAATATTCAATGGCACTGGTCAAATGCCGACGCGATTTGCCGCTTTTCAATTGATCGATGGCCGATGCTGTGTTCGACTCCGAGTGCCAGTGTGTACCGCTGTAAGCTCACTTTTTGTTCACCGGTTACAAGTTCGGCGAACTAAGCAATTTCATCTTCAAACTACAGTCTGCCCTCTTTCTCAATGTTATGACACCGTGACATCAGGTGGAGTTGCTTCCCTGTTTATGTACAGAAACCACCCCTACAGTGGAGAGCGAATGCCGCACCGTCAAAGGAATATCGACACCATTCCCTACCAGCAAACCAGTCGCAGGCAACGAGGTCTGCCACCATAGTTCGGGCTTCTATTTATTAAGAGCCGGAATACAACGGCCCTGACCAAGGTATATGTAAACTGGTAGCGTAACTTCCATAGAAGCCCATGGATCCAGTAGTCGGTAGCTCGTTGCCACCGTCGCCATATACGTGAGCTAGGGGAGGACAACAGCAAAAAAAAATAGTAAATCAAATATGACGTCACAACCAGAAATGGTGGCGACGTCGCGCATTTGCCCTACATGGCGCGAAATTGAATTTATTTTTATTGCGGACCTGCCTCGTGCCTGTATTACTACGCGATTTTATTGCGCCTTAATTGTGTTTCGCCAATTGCTTGTGAAAGAGCGAAAAACGAAAATAACAAAGACAAGTTGTTTTATTAGCCAAATGACGTACTTGCGATATGCACAAGAAACTTCGCCGAGGCAATTCTGAGACATTTGTTCACAAGCACAATAGCATAATAGTTCAAAAACTCACGTTGATCAACCATTAAAAACCACTGCAGCGAGACAGCAGTTTTGAAGATATAGCGTTGGCAGCCGTGAAGTACAGCGTCTTGATGGTTAGCCTGTCGCGTTCACAGCCACCAAAGATGAGGGCACGCCAGCCGTGTGCCAGCGAAAGCAGTCGGCAGTCACAGGAGTGGCTATTTATACATTCTGTGAGCTAGTTGAGCTATGAAATGCACATAAATTACAAGTTAACTGTCGAAGGTACGCACGAAACCATTACAAAAAAGAGGGTGACGCCGAGTTGGCCTGGTAATACGTTGAACCAAAAAACACGCCAAACTAAACACAAGCTTCGATAGCATATTGCCTCGATACGCCCCCAAATCTGTTAGTTCATGTTACCAAACTGCCTGCCTCAGCCCTCTGTTTTTGAAACCAAGAGAAACAAATGGGCGTTCAACCACATACCAAAGCCTAATAAAGTAGTCTACTGATTTTTGTAACAAATAAATTTAAGACTATTTAAAACAAGCTGTAAAATATTATATTATTTTCGCTATTTGTCGCCCCCCCTCACCTAGTCGCACTTCAATCGCCTCGTGGCAGTTGATGTCTGTCGCAATAGGTTTCAGAGCACTTATCATTTCAACTTTCGTGACCTATTTAGAATGACCTGTAACCTCAACTCAGCGAATACTGTATCACTGACTAGTAGGAAAGTCGCAGGTGCCGGGCAAAGACGAAAGGGTATGACCTTGAACTCGAATACGCTGTCCGGTTTTACGAAGGCAATCCTTTCTCGCTCTCTCTTGTAGAGTTCGATTTGCCTATGGGTGGTCTTCAGCTTCATAGGAAAAAAAAACCTTGCATAGTGGAGTCGATCTAGAGCGTCGTCTATCCGTGGGAGCGGGTACACATCCTTCTTCGCAACAATGTTCAGGCGGTGATAATCGACACAAAAGCGTGCAGTTCCGTCCTTCGTTTTCACTAATACCACCGGTGACGCCCATGGACTCTTTGAAGGTTAAATGATGTCGTCGCATAGCATTTCGTCAGTTTGTTTCTTGATGGTCTCGCTTTCTCACGTTGACTTTCTGTACGGGCTCTGACAAAGTGTCTTCGTACTTTTTTCTGTTACGATTCCATGTTTCACAACGGGGTTCTGTCGAATTGATGACGATGGCCAAAAGCAGTTCTTGTAGTTCAGGAGCAGGTTTCTGAGCTGTGCTGGATTACTTCAGAAGGCTCGGAGTAACATCGAAAGCTCGTTAAAGGGTTTGGGTCATTAGAGTAAATTTGGCAGAATCGATGAAGGCGAAAGCGTAGCTGGCTTCCAGTATTTCTCCCATGCAGCCAACCGTAGTGGCTTCGTTGACTTGCATATACTCGTCGTTGTAGTACATGAGCATCACTCTTGCATTAAATTCTCGCAGCAGGGCTATTTCTCCGGTGACATCAATTTCACAGCTGATAAACAGATGCTGGTCACCTTTATGGACGCCTGGCATGTGTGTTCATTCTTGAGTGCCGGCAAAAATGCTGACGCTGAAGCAAGCAGGAATGGTGACTTTATCTTCCACCACAGTCAAGGCGTGCCTTCCAGGCAGCGTGTGCAGCGGCAGTGCTCTTTTCGTGGATAGCGTTATTGACTCAGACTTCATGTTAATGATGGTGCCGTGGTCACTCAAAAAGTCCGTCCCAAGTATCACAATCCTGGGGCAATGTTGTAGAATTACACAGCTAACAGGGTATATTAGGTTACTGAGGATAAGTCTTGCTGTGCTAACTCCAACTGGCGTTATCAAGTGGCCTCCTACTGTGCGTATTGCGGGTCCATTCCAAGCAGTCTTCATGTTAAGCTAGGCTTTAACGGTCGACTGATTACGAAAAAGTCGGCTCCAGATTCGACGAGAGTGGTGACGTAATTTTGGACGTTGAAGAGAACGTCGAAGTCACTTGTTCGTCATCTTGCGTTACGATTTCGTCGCGGCATCGGATAACGACTGCGTCGGTTTCTTCGCAGCTTACACTTTGCGTCGTCAAGTGTTGTTTGCCGCGCAGTTCGAACGCAGCAGCTGCGCTTCAGCTGTGGCAGGCTCTTGTGATTTCATGGAGTCATTGTTTTCGGTGGCGAGGACGGATGAACTTTAGTTGTTTGTCGCAAAGAAACCACACGTCCACAAGTGGTTGCCCTTCGTTTTCCTAGTAACAACTCGGAAATTAGCTGCGAGCACGGCTGGCATACTGGCCTGTGATGCGGCTAGGCGTAGAGGCCTGGTGATGGTCCTCGGAGAGCCGACTGTGTTCCTGCAAGGTAGTCGGCGATTTCACGTGATTGTTCTGCTGGCTGAGGACGCGATATGTTAAAGGCGAAGCCGGGCAGACCCATCTCCAGGACCGGCAACAGCGATACGTGTGACCAGCATCTCGGCCGTTATAGCATAGTTGGTGTTAGTCGGGCACCGCCGGCCGGCTACCGTAGGGTACTGATGACACCGTGGCGTCGAGGAAACGAGTGAATGGCTGACTCACAGGCCGCGCGTAGAATAATACATGCGCTGACCACAATTTTATAGGTAGCCAAATGCAGACACGGCAAGGAGCACCGGCCCATTTTCTGTCACTTTCTGCCCATCGTTAAAATGTGCGTGTTCTGAACGAACTGTTAAAAGCAGCCTCGCAAATGCCGGCATCGATGGTATAGTGGTTAGCATAGCTGCCTTCCAAGCAGTTGACCCGGGTTCCATTTCCGGCCGACGCATCTTTTCTTTGTTGGTTTTTTCTAAGTTATGTTGACCCGCCACAGTGGTGTAGTGGCTGAGATACTCGGCTGCTGACCTGCAGGTTGTGGGACTAAATCGCGGCTGCAGTGGCTGCATTTCCGATGGAGGCAAAAACGTTGTATACCCGTGTGCTCAGATCTGGGTGAACGTTAAAGAACCCGAACTGGTCGAAATTTCCGGATCCCCTCACTATGGCGTCTCTCATAATCTTATGGTAGATTTGGGACGTTAAACCCCACATATCAATCATCTAAGTCGTGGTATATGTGCAATACGCGGTTTAGTCTATTGCACGAAAGCCATGTGGCTGTTTGGCAAAAACGCACAACTATTTGAAAAAGTCGGAGTTGTTTCTTTCAGATTCTTATGCAACAAAATAACTTCTGAGACTGAAGTTGGGCTAACTTCTACTAATGCTTCGCCACTGTTAGCGCTTTCACGTTCATTGACACCCCCACTGCGTCAATGGCAACGAGTTGATATTTGACTCAGTGGCCGCACCTACAATAATGATAGTGGTGAGCACAATTTTGTAGGCAGCCAATTGCAGATACGGGACGGAGGCGCAGTCAATTTACTGTCGCTCTCTGCCCATCGTTACAATGCACGTGCTCTGAATGAACAGCTGAGAGCAGCCTCGCCAATGCCGGCGTCAGTGGTATAGTGATTAGCATAGCTGCCTTGCAAACAGTTGACCCGGGCTCGATTCCCGGCGAACGCAGCTTTTCTTTGTTGCTTCTTCCTAAGTTGTGTTTAATGTGAAATACGCTCTTTATTTCAATGCACGAAAGCCGTTTGGCTGTTTGAAAAGAACGCCCAACTATTTGAAAAAGTAAGGGGTTGCCTGTTTCAGATTCCTCTGCAACAATATAACTTCTGAGGCACAAGTTGGGCCTACTTCTACTAATGCTTCACCGCTCTTAGCACATTTACGTTCATTGACACAACCACTGCGTCAAAGGTAACACGCCGATTGCCGACTCAGAGGCCATGCTTACAATAATGATAGCAGTGATCACAATTTTATAGGCTGACAAGTTCAGACAGGGCACGGAGAACCAGCCAATTTTCTGTCGCTCTCTGCCCATCGTTACAATGCACGTGCTCCGGATGAACAGCTGAAAGCAGCCTCACTAATGCCGGCGTGGGTGGTATTGTAGAATACCTGTACTCAGTATCGCGCAAGGTGCTGTTTGAGGACCTGCTGAGTACACTATTCCCACCTCCATCGTACCGTTCACTGTACGCCAATCTTCCAGGTCACGATGTGTTGAAGCGAGTGCGCAAAATGTACATTCCACCGAATTCAAAAACATTCTTCTATAAACTCCACTCTGGAACATTGGCGGTAAACACATGGTTAGAAAAAAAAGGTATTTTCATTCCGTCTGTTAACTGCTGTCTATGTGATGTGCCGGAAACGATTGAACATTGCTTTGTTAGCTGCAAAGATGCCATACTATTTTGGGATGTCCTTCAGCGAGCACTGAAAAAGCGTTTCGTCATTAATTCTCACACAATGCGTTATCTTCTACCAGCAACGCGTGATGAAGTACCATATGATATGTTTTTCCTCATGGGTTTGCACAGCTTGTGGAAGACACGAATGCAAGACCGCAATGCAGAGCCCACCACCTCTTCAAGCGCACACTCCATTCAAATGTCTATCCACCTAAAAAACATTTACGATGAGCTAGACTTTAGACCGTACTGGTACTCCGTCTTAGAGAACTGTTTGACCTCACCCCTTTTTTGTTTGTATAACACGATGTGAAGAACTTTCTATGTGAGGAACTCGCGCTGTGTTAGCCAATTAGTGTTTATGAGTAACACTTGAACGCTTACTTTCGGGATTTGATTGTACTTTTGTTCACTTGATTTTGTCTTTATTGCCCAAGTACATTAATAAATACTATGAAAAAAAAGCTTGGGTGGTATCGTGGTTAACATAGCTGCCTTCCAAGCCGTTGACCTGGGTTCGATTCCCAACTGAAGCATCTTTTCTTTTTTGCTTTTTCTAAGTAGTTTTATAGTGTGCAATATGCTGTTTACTTAAGTGTAAAACTTGAAGTTTATTTTATTTCTTTCTGATACAGAAAGATAAGTAAGAGCTAAAGTACGTTTTGCCTGACAGAGGCTCCTACTCCCATGCGCATTCAGCATTCGTGTACATGTTTGCATGCAATGCGAGTACAAAAACAATAGAGCAACCAGAAAAATCAAAACATTCATGTACATAGTTGTCACTGCAAATAAGGCACAAGCGGTAGACATCACACATGAAAACTCTTCACGAAAACAAACATATCATACAGCCACTCCAAGAATATATACCTATACGCAATAAATTGTGAACTTTCAAATTGTAGCACAAACTGTATATGCGGTACACGTAGAAAGTTAGACAGATATACTTTATTGATAAGTTATCGTGGAATGTAACAGAAAGTTCTATATAGATTTTTTAAAGCGGGTTGCATGAAAATCTATATGATGTTCAACAATGTTCACAATCCTGGGTACTTGATACTGAAGGTCCTGACGCCCGTAGTTAGCTCCCATTATTGGTGGCATTCTCGGTTTAAGGCGTAATTGATATCAAAAGCCATTTGGCTGTTTGGCCAAAACAGCCAATTATTTGAAAAAGTCACGGGTTGCCTGTTTCAGATTCTTCTTCAACGAAATAACTTCTGAGGCTCAAGTTCAACTTCTGCTAATTCTTCACCCCTGTTAGCGCATTCACGTTCATTGACACCACCGCTGCGTCATAGGTAACGAGTAGATTGCCGACTCAGATGCCGCGCTTACAATACTGATAGCAGTGACCACAATTTTATAGGCAGACGAATTCAGACACGGCACGGAGCACCAGCCTATTTTCTGTCACTCTCTGCTCATCATTACAATGCGCGGGCTCCGGATGAACAGCTGAAGGGAGCCTTGAAAATGCCGGCGTCGGTGGTATAGTGGTTAGCATAGCTGCCTTCCAGGCCGTGGACCCGGATTTGATTCCCGTCTGACCCATCTTTGCTTTGTTGCTTTTTTCTACGTTGTGTTGTAATGGTCAATACGCGTTTTATTCAATTGCAATAAAGCCATTCGGTTGTTTGACAACAACGCCCAACTATATTAAAAAGTCATAGTTGCCTGTTTCAGATTCTTCTGCAACAAGTATCTTCAGAGACTTAAGTTGGGTCAACTTCTACTGATACTTCACCGAGGTTGGCGCTTTTACGTTCATTGACACCACCACAGCGTCACATATAAAGAGTCAATTGCCGACTCAGAGGCCTAGCTTAGAATAATGATTGCGGTGACCACAATTTTATAGGCAGCCAAATACAGACACAGCAGGGAGCAACAGGCAATTTCCTGTCGCTCTCTGCCCATCGTTACAATGTGCGTGTTCCGGATGAACAGCTGCAGGCAGCCTCGCAAATGCCGGCGCTGGTGGTATAGTGTTTAGCATAGCGGCCTTTGAAGCAGTTGAAGCGGCTTCGATTCCAGGCCGACGCATCTTTTCTTTGTTGCTCTTTTTTAAGTTGTTTTGTAATGGGCATTGAGCTGTTTATTCTATTGCACTAAAGCCATTCGGCTATTTGACGAAAAGGACAGCTATATTAAAAAGTCCAATTGGCAAGTTTCAAATTCTTCTGCAACAAAATAACTTCTTAGGCTCAAGTTGGGCTCACATCTACTAATGATTCATCGTCGTTGGCGCCTTTACTTTCATTGGCACCACCACGGCGTCACAGGTAACGAGTCGATTGCCGACTCAGAGACCGCGCTTGCAATAATGATAGCAGGACCACAATTTTATAGGAAGCTAAATGCAAACACGTGACGGAGCACCAGCCAGTTTTCTGTCACTCTCTGCCCAACTTTACAATGCTCGCGCTCCGGATAAACAGCTGAAAGCAACCTCAAAAATGCCGGCATCGGTGATATAGCGGTTACAATGGCTGCCTTCCAAGCAGTTCACCCGAGTTCGATGCTTGGCCGATGCACCTTTTCTTTGTTCCTTTTCTGCAAGTTGTTTTGTAATGTGCAATACGCTGTTTATTCCAATGCACGAAAGGTATTTGGCGGTTTTACAAAAACGCCCAACTATTTGAAAAAGTCAAGGGTTGGCTGTTTCAGATTTTTCTGTAGCAAAATAACTTTTGAGTAATTTCTGAGGCTCAAATTGGGCTAACTTCAACTAATGCTTCACCGCTGTAGGCGTCATGACGTTCATTGACACCATTGCTGCGTTACAGGTAACGAGTCGATTGCCGACTCAGAGGCCGCACTTAGAATAACGATAGCAATTACCAAAATTTTATAGGCAGCTAAATTCAGACACGGGACGGAGCACAAGACAATTTTCCGTTACTCTCTGCCCATCGTTACAATGTGCTTGTTCTGGATGAACAACTGCAACCAGTCTCACAATTGGTGGCTTCGGTGGTATAGTGGTTACCATAGCTGTCTTCAAAGCAGTTAACCCGGATTCTATTCCCGGTAGATTCATCTTTTCTTTGTTGCTTTTCTGCAAGTTGTTTTGTGTTGTGCAATACGCTGTTTATTCTATTGCACTAAAGCCATTCGGCTGTTTGACAAAAACGCCCAACTATTTGAAAAATTCATAGTGGCCTGTTTCAGATTTTTCTGCAACAAAATAACTTCAGAGGCTTCAGTTGTGTGAACTTCTGCTGATGCTTCACCGCTGTTGGCGCTTTTACGTTCATTGACACCACCACTGCGTCACATTTAAAGAGTCAATTGCTGACAAAGAGGCCACGCTTAGGATAATGATTGCGGTGACCACAATTTTATAGCCAGTGAAAGTCAGGCGCGGCAGAGAGCAGCAGCCAATTTTCTGCCACTCTCTGCCCATCGTTACAATGTGCGTATTCCGGATGAACAGCTGCAAGCAGCCTCGCAAATGCCGACTTCGGTGGTATATTGGTTAGCATAACTGCCTTCCAAGCAGTTGACCCGGGTCTGATTCCCAGCCGATGCATCTTTTCTTTGTTGCTTTTCTCTAAGTTGTTTTGTATGTGCAATATGCTGTTTATTCTGTTGCACTAAAGCCATTCAGTTGTTTGACAAATACGCCCGACTGTTTGAAAAAGTCATAGTTGCAAGTTTCAGATTCTTCTGCAACAATATAACTTCTGAGGCTCAAGTTGGGGTAACTTTTACTAATGCTTCACCGCTGTTGATGCCTTTACGTTCATTGACGCCACCACTGCGTCACAGGTAACGAGTTGATTGCCGACTCAGAGGCCGCGCTTGCAATAATGATAGCAGGACCACAATTTTATAGGCAGCCACTTGGAGACACGGGATGGAGCACCAGCCAATTTTCTGTCACTCTCTGCTCATCGTTACAATGCGCGTGCTCCAGATGAACAGCTGAAGGCAGCCTCGCAAATGTCGGCGTCGGTGGTATAGAGGTTAGCATAGCTGCCTTCTAAGCAGGTGTTTGTGGTGTAGTATAGTGACGGGGTGGTGTTTGTGAAGTGCGGTGGCATCGTAGTGTTATGCACAACGATCTCGGAGGCGACGGCAGCGGGGCTTCTCAATTTAGCGGCGGAAAGATGATGATGACGTTGGCGCAAAATGTCACGCATGAATCTGCGGCCCGCCAAAAGGAAGAGGAAGTTTGCGCGAAAGGCTGCACTGCCAATGACGAGAGGGAAGAAGAGGTGACAAGTCGTGGGCAGAACGAGATCGAGCTGGCTGGTGTGGAGATCCTGGGTGTCGCGTGACAGCGGTGTCGGGTTGCAGACCTGACCACGTGAAGTCAGGCAAGGCCAGGACGCTCCAGCTGCACACGGCACACTCGGAAGTATGCGGCCTGCCTGATTCTGGTCTTGACTGTTCAAGGTCACGTCCCCGGTGTCCGGGCTTAAACTCCAATCCCGAAGCACCCGTGGAGGGTGGAACCTTCCGCGGGGTGATCATCACTTCGACACGAGCCAGCATCGGCAAGTAGCCGCAGTTCTTGCTAAGGCAAGGGCTACCTCATCTTCCGCCAAGCGTCGCCTGTCTGGTCAGCACAGGACTCCACCTGCTGAGACATCGCCAGCGTTTGCCGCCTCAACCCACCGAGCCACTGCCACCATCGACGCCACCGGTGACTGTTGATTTTCATAAACATTCTAGCTGGACAATTTTTAGAACAAGTTTGAGTTTGTCAGCTTAGGCTCGTGTATGTACATTGCAACTGAATCTCTTTTTTTCCTCCTAATTATGCTTGAAGTTTCTACTTTTCTTTTCTTCCTTTAAACGGCTTCGTCATTTATCAGCTCAGAGGCTTTCTCTCCGAGTGACAATTTATTAAACCGTAAACCTGTCTCACAAATTGGCGTCCGCGACAGGACAAAGTCGTTTTTTTATCCAGGTTTTCGGACACAGTGCTAACTATGACCAGCACGTGGTAGATATTATAATTGGCTGAACGCATGGGTCTGAAGGAAATGGAGTTCAGACTGTAGTATGAGGAGCGGATGGAGAGAGAGCGCGAGCAACGAACTGCAGAATGAAAGGCGGTGAAAGAAAATCTTGAATTAGAGACGCTAAAACTCGAGTGGCGACTCGAGCTTGCGATGGCAAAAAGGTGGCATCTGGGGATACATAGGAGGGAACCAGTGGCTGAGGTGTGCTCTGACAGCAGTTACATCAGGAGCGATTTGAATTTATATCAGGCTCACCCTGAACTTCTTCATGACCTTTCGGTAGAAAATGAAACTAGGGAAGAGTATGACAGGTAGGTGGGTAGCGAAGAAACTAGGAGACTCGAGGAGCTTATTGAAGCAGAGGAATGCTTCGTGAGCATGGAACAAGAACGTTCTATTCAATGTAAAGGGTTTGTTAAAACCTCCAAGAAGTCAAGCACACTTCATGCCGAGGTACGATTGTCTCTAAAGAGCTCCATTGGAGGAGCAGTAAAAGGTCTCCTGGCTAACGCCGGCGAATACCGTAATGAAAGCTCCGATCTATTCTGCCTATTGTTTTAGGCTATGGGATATAGCAACAGGCGCTACGTACACAGCTTTTAACGATAAATATAACTCACCCATACAGATAGAGGGCTTGAGTTTTCGAGAAATTGTAGATGATGCTTCTATGAGAAGACTGGAGTAAAATTCAGAAACACGTGTTGAAGAATAGAGAGTAGAGTTGCAGTTTAGGTCAGTTCTATGTGATAATGAGGGTAGTCACGAAGACCTAGGCGGAACGGTTGAAAGTTTTGATGAACAAGCAAGACGAAAAGCTGAAGTGTTTGGAAGTAAACCCGAAGGCAGTAATGGTCCAGCAGGCCATTCTACGAGGAAGGACGCCGACTGGTGCTCTCTGGCATCTTCGGTTGAGGAGGTCTCTTCTCTAAAGGAGTCTGAACGATTGGCAGCTTACGAGCTCAAGGAAGGCATTCCTGGGAAGGATGAAATCATTCAGACGTGGTTGTACTGGCGTGCCTGGAGGCGACGCTTCCAACTGTCATACAGCCATTCCAGCCTGTATTCTTGTGATTTAGCGGTCGGGCGTCTGGTGATACACAGCTTTAGGTTCAGACGAGCTTGCGGTCGACAATTTTTCTACCGGCATCGAATTCCACCGGCTCGATGTAACACAACTTAGAAAAAAGCAACATAGAAAAGATGCGTCGGCCGGGAATCAAACCAAGGTCAACTGCTTGGAAGGCAGCTATGCTAACCACTATACCACCGACGCCCACATTTGCGACGCTGCTTTCAGCTGTTCATCCGCAACACGGGCATTGTAACGATGGGCAGACGGTGACAGAAATTTGGTTGGGGCTCCGTGCCGTGTCTGCATTTGGCTGCCTAAAAAACTGTGATCACTGCTATCATTATTGTAAGCGAGGCCTTTGAGTGAACAATCGACTCGTTACCTGTGACGGAGCGGAGGTGTGATTGAACGTGAAGGCGCTAACAGTAGCGAAGCATTAGTAGAAGTTAGCCCAACATAAGCCTCAGAAGTTATTTTGCTGCAGAAGAATCTGAAACATGAAACTCTCACTTTTTAAAGTAGTTGGGCGTTTTCGTCAAACAGCCGAATGGCTTTCGTGCAATAGAATAACCAGGGTATTGCACAATATGACACAACTTAGAAAAAAGCAACATAGAAAAGATGCGTCGGCCGGTAATCAAACCCGGGTCAACTGTTCGGAAGGCAGCTATGCTAAGCACTATACCACCGATGCCGGCATTTGCGAGGCTGCTTTCAGCTGTTCAGCCGGAACACGCGCATTGTAACGATGGGCAGAGAATGACAGAGAGTCGGCTGGGACTCCATGGAGTGTCTGCATTCGGCTGCCTATAAATATGTGATCACTGCTATCATTAGTGTAAGTGAGGCCTCTGAGTCAACAATCGACTCGTTACCTGTGACGCAGCGGAGGTGTCAATGAACGTAAAGGCGCTAACAGTAGTGAAGCATTAGTAGAAGTTAGCCCAACTTCAGCCTCAGAAGTTATTTTATTGCAGAAGAATCTGAAACATGAAACTCTGACTTTCTAAAATAGTTGGGCGTTTTCGTGAAACAGTCGAATAGCTTTCGTGCAATAGAACAAACAGAGTATTGCACAATTTAACACAACTTAGCAAAAGCAACAAAGAAAAGATGCGTCGGCCGAGAATTGAATCCAGGTCAACTGCTTGGAAGGCAGCTATGCAAACCACTATACCACCGACACTAGCATTTGCGAGGCTGCTTTCAGCTGTTCATCCGGAACACGTGCATTGTAACGATGGGCAGAGAGTGACAGAAAATTGGCTGGGGCTCCGTGCCGTGTCTGAATTTGGCTGCCTATAAAATTCTGATCACTGCTATCATTATTGTAAGCGAGGCCTCTGAGTCAACAATCGACTCGTTACCTGTGACGCAGCAGAGGTGTCAATGATTGTAAAGGCGCTTACAGTAGTGAAGAGTTAGTAGAAGTTAGCCTACTTCAGCATCAGAAGTTATTTTATTGCAGAAGAATCTGAAACAAGAAACTGACTTTTAAAAATAGTTGGGCGTTTTCGTCAAACAGCCGAATGGCTTACGTGCAATAGAATAAACAGCGTATTGCCAATTATAAGACACCTTAGAGAAGAGCAACATAGAAAAGATGCGTCGGCCGGGAATCAAGCCCGGGTCAACTGCTTGGAAACCAGCTATGCTAACCAATGTGCCACCGACGCCGGCATTTGCGAGGCTGCTTTCAGCTGTTCATCCGGAACACGTGCATAGTAACGATGGGCAGAGAGTGACAGAAAATTGGCTGGGGCTCCGTGCCATGTCTGAATTAGGCTGCCTATAAAATCGTGATCACTGTTATTATTATTGTAAGCGCGGCCTCTGAGTCAACAAATGACTCGTTACCTTTGAGGCAGCGGAGATGTCAATGAACGTAAAGGCGCTAACAGTGGTGAAGCATTAGTAGAAGTTAGCCCAACTTCAGCCTCAGAAGTTATTTTATTGCAGAAGAATCTGAAACAAGAAACTGACTTTTAAAAATAGTTGGGCGTTTTCGTCAAACAGCCGAATGGCTTTCGTGCAATAGAATAAACAGCGTATTGCCAATTATAACACACCTTAGAAAAGAGCAACATAGAAAAGATGCGTCGGACGGGAATCAAGCCCGGGTCAACTGCTTGAAAACCAGCTATGCTAACCACTATACCATCGACGCCGGCATTGGCGAGGCTGCTTTCAGCTGTTCATCCGGAACACGTGCATAGGAACGATGGGCAGAGAGTGACAGAAAATTGGCTGGGGCTCCATGCCGTGTCTGAACTAGGCTGCCTATAAAATCGTGATCACTGTTATTATTATTGTAAGCGCGGCCTCTGAGTCAACAAATGACTCGTTACCTTTGAGGCAGCGGAGATGTCAATGAACGTAAAGGCGCTAACAGTGGTGAAGCATTAGTAGAAGTTAGCCCAACTTCAGCCTCAGAAGTTATTTTATTGCAGAAGAATCTGAAACAAGAAACTGACTTTTAAAAATAGTTGGGCGTTTTCGTCAAACAGCCGAATGGCTTTCGTGCAATAGAATAAACAGCGTATTGCCAATTATAACACACCTTAGAAAAGAGCAACATAGAAAAGATGCGTCGGACGGGAATCAAGCCCGGGTCAACTGCTTGAAAACCAGCTATGCTAACCACTATACCATCGACGCCGGCATTGGCGAGGCTGCTTTCAGCTGTTCATCCGGAACACGTGCATAGGAACGATGGGCAGAGAGTGACAGAAAATTGGCTGGGGCTCCGTGCCATGTCTGAATTAGGCTGCCTATAAAATCGTGATCACTGTTATTATTATTGTAAGCGCGGCCTCTGAGTCAACAAATGACTTGTTACCTTTGAGGCAGCGGAGATGTCAATGAACGTAAAGGCGGTAACAGTGATGAAGCATTAGTAAAAGTTAGCCCAACTTCAGCCTCAGAAGTTATTTTATTGCAGAAGAATCTGAAACATGAAACTCTGACTTTTTAAAATAGTTAGGCGTTTTCGTGAAACAGCCGAATGGCTTCATGCAATAGAATAAACAGCATATTGCACAATGTAACACACCTTAGAAAAGAGCAGCATAGAAAAGATGCGTTGGCCGGGAATCAAGCCCGGGTCAACTGCTTGGAAACCAGCTATGCTAACCAATATACCACCGACGCCGGTATTTGCGAGGCTGCTTTCAGCTGTTCATCCGGAACACGTGCATAGTAACGATGGGCAGAGAGTGACAGAAAATTGGCTGGGGCTCCGTGCCGTGTCTGAATTTGGCTGCCTATAAAATTGTGATCACTGCTATATTATTGTAAGCGCGGCCTCTGAGTCAACAATTGACTCGTTACCTGTGACGCAGCGGAGGTTTCAATGAACGTAAAGGCGCTAACAGTAGTGAAGCATTAGTAGAAGTTAGCCTACTTCAGCATCAGAAGTTATTTTGCTGCAGAAGAATCTGAAACATGAAACTTTGACTTTGTGAAGCAGTTGGGCGTTTTTGTCAAACAGCCGAATGGCTTTCGTCCAATAGAAAAAAATTGCCCGCAGCTTTCCTCGGGGGAACACTGAGGAGGATGCGGAAGCGGTTCCGCCAACAGTTTGGCCGGCGCTGGTCGAAGGGACTTCGATCATTCTGTTTGTGGATTCGTTGGCATTCATTTCACGGTGACTTCGGACGTCGACGCGCCGTACAAACCAACGGACGAGCGGCAACTGAGCGAGCGAGCGCCGACCTTGAGTATATATACAGCGCGACGGCGCATGCGCTGTCAGCTGTCGAATGTTCTCGAAGGAGAAGCGCGCGCGCGGCACAGATGGCGACGGCGCGACGGCGCATGCGCTGTCAGCTGTCGAATGTTCTCGAAGGAGGAGCGCGCGCGGCACAGATGGTGGGCGACGGCGCGACGGCGCATGCGCGCGTGTCAGCTATCGAATGTTCGAGAAGCCGTGCGGACGGCGCGGACGACGCACTACAAGGCGCGAGTATAAGATGCTTCCGCATCTATAACAGCGTGTTGCACTTTATAACACAACTTAGAAAAGAGCAACCAAGAAAAGATGCGTCGGCCGGGAATCAAACCCAGGTCAACTGCTTGGAAGGCAGCTATGCTGACCACTATACCTTCGACGCCCGCATTTTCGAGGCTGCTTTCAGCTGTTCATCCGGAACACGTGCATAGTAACGATGGGCAGAGAGTGACAGAAAACTGGCTGGGGCTCCGTGCCGAGTCTGAATTAGGCTGCCTATAAAATATTGATCCCTGCTATTATTATTGTAAGCGCGGCCTCTGAGTCAACAATCGACTTGTTACCTGTGACGCAGCGGAGATGTCAATGAACGTAAAGGCGCTAACAGTGGTGAAGCATTAGTAGAAGTTAGCCCAACTTCAGCCTCAGAAGTTATTTTATTGCAGAAGAATCTGAAACAAGAAACTGACTTTTAAAAATAGTTGGGCGTTTTCGTCAAACAGCCGAATGGCTTTCGTGCAATAGAGTAAACAGCGTATTGCACAATATGACACAACTTAGAAAAAACATCAAAGAAAAGATGCATCGGCTGGGTATCGAACCCTTGTCAACTGCTTGGGAGGCAGCTATGCTAAGCACTATACCACAGACGCCGGCATTTGCGAGGCCGCTTTCAGCTGTTCATCCAGAACACGTGCATTGTAACGATGGGCAGAGAGTGACAGAAATTTGGCTGGGGCTCCGTGCCGTGTCTGAATTTGGCTGCCTATAAAATTGTGATCACTGCTATTATTATTGTAAGCGCGGCCTCTGAGTCAACAATCAACTCGTTACCTGTGACGCAGCGGAGGTGTCAATGAACGTAAAGGCACTAACAGTAGTGAAGCATTAGTAGAAGTTAGCCGAACATCAGCCTCAGAAGTTATTTTGCTGCAGAAGAATCTGAAACAGGCAACTGTTACTTTTTCAAATGGTCGGGTGTTTTTGTCAAATAGCAAAATGGCTTTCGTGCAATGAAATAAACAGCGTAATGCACAATATAACACAAGTTAGAAAAAACAACAAAGAAAAGATGCGTCGGCCGGGTATTGAACCCTGGTGAACTGCTTGGGAGGCAGCTATGCTAAGCACTATACCACAGACGCCGGCATTTGGGAGGCTGCTTTCAGCTGTTCATTCGGAACACGTGCATTGTAACGATGGGAAGGAGTGACAGAAAATTGGCTGGGGCTCCGTGCCGTGTCTGAATTTGGCTGTCTATAAAATTGTGATCACTGCTATTATTATTGTAAGCGCGGCCCCTTAGCCAACAATTGACTCGTTACCTGTGACGCAGCGGAGATGTCAATGAACGTAAAGCGCTAACAATGGTGAAGCATCAGTAGAAGTTAGCCCAACTTCAGCCCCACAAGTTATTTTATTGCAGTAGAATCTGAAACATGAAACACTGACTTTTAAAAATAGTTGGGCGTTTTCGTCAAACAGCCGAATGGCTTTCGTGCAATAAAATAAACAGCGTATTGCAAATTATAACACACCTTAGAAAAGAGCAACATAGAAAAGATGCGTCGGCCGGGAATCAAACCCGGGTCAACTGCTTGGAATGCAGCTATGCTAACCACTATACCACCGACGCCTGCATTTCCGAGGCTGCTTTCAGCTGTTCATTTGAAAAACGCGCATTGTAACGATGAGCAGAGAGCGACAGAGAATAGGCTGGGGCTCCGTGCCATGTCTGAATTTGGCTGCCTATAAAATTGTGATCACTGCTATCATTAGTGTAAGCGAGGTCTTTGAGTCAACAATCGACTCGTTACCTGTGACGCAGCGGAGGGGTCAATGAACGTAAAGGCACTAACAGTAGTGAAGCATTAGTAGAAATTAGCCGAACATCAACCTCAGAAGTTATTTTGCTGCAGAAGTATCTGAAACAGGCATCTGTTACTTTTTCAAATAGTCGGGTGTTTTTGTCAAATAGCAAAATAGCTTTCGTGCAATAAAATAAACAGCGTATTGCAAAATATAACACAACTTAGAAAAACAACAAAGAAAAGATGCGTCGGCCGGGTATCGAACCCTGGTCAACTGCTTGGGAGGCAGCTATGCTAAGCACTATACCACAGACGCCGGCATTTGGGAGGCTGCTTTCAGCTGTTCATCCGGAACACGTGCATTGTAATGATGGGAAGGCGTGACAGAAAATTGGCTGGGGCTCCGTGCCGTGTCTGAATTTGGCTGCCTATAAAATTGTGATCACTGCTATCATTATTGTAAGCGCGGCCTCTGAGTCAACAATTGACTCGTTACCTGCAACGCTGCGGAGGTTTCAATGAACGTAAAGGCGCTAACAGTAGTGAAGCATTAGTAGAAATTAGCCCCACATCAGCCTCAGAAGTTATTTTGTGTCAGAAGAATCTGAAACATGAAACACTGACTTTTAAAAATAGTTGGGCGTTTTCGTCAAACAGTAGAATGGCTTTCGTGCAATAAAGTAAACAGCGTATTGCACATTACACACCTTAGAAAAGAGCAACATAGAAAAGATGCGTCGGCCGGGAATCAAACCCGGGTCAACTGCTTGGAAAGCAGCTATGCTAACCAATATACCACCGAAGCTGGCATTTGCAAGGCTGCTTTCAGCTGTTCATTCAGAACACGTGCATAGTAACGATGGGCAGAGAGTGACAGAAAACTGGCTGGGGCTCCGTGCCATGTCTGAATTAGGCTGCCTATAAAATTGTGATCACTGCTATTATTATTGTAAGCGCGGCCTCTGAGTCAACAATTGACTCGTTACCTGTGACGCAGCGGAGGTTTCAATGAACGTAAAGGTGCTAACAATAGTGAAGCATTAGTAGAAATTAGCCCAACATCAGCCTCAGAAGTTATTTTGTGTCAGAAGAATCTGAAACATGAAACACTGACTTTTAAAAATAGTTGGGCGTTTTCGTCAAACAGCCGAATGGCTTTCGTGCAATAAAATAAACAGCGTATTGCACATTATAACACACCTTAGAAAAGAGCAACATAGAAAAGATGCGTCGGCCGGGAATCAAACCCGGGTCAACTGCTTGGAAAGCAGCTATGCTAACCAATATACCACAGACGCCGGCATTTGGGAGGCTGCTTTCAGCTGTTTATCCGGAACACGTGCATTGTAACGATGGGCAGAGAGTGACAGAAATTCGGCTGGGGCTCCGTGCCGTGTCTGAATTAGGCTGCCTATAAAATTGTGATCACTGCTATTATTATTGTAAGCGCGGCCTCTGAGTCAACAATTGACTCGTTACCTGTGACGCAGCGGAGGTTTCAATGAACGTAAAGGCGCTAACAGTAGTGAAGCATTAGTAAAAATTAGCCCAACATCAGCCTCAGAAGTTATTTTGTGTCAGAAGAATCTGAAACATGAAACACTGACTTTTAAAAATAGTTGGGCGTTTTCGTCAAACAGCCGAATGGCTTTCGTGCAATAAAATAAACAGCGTATTGCACATTATAACACACCTTAGAAAAGAGCAACATAGAAAAGATGCGTCGGCCGGGACGGGAATCAAACCCGGGTCAACTGCTTGGAAAGCAGCTATGCTAACCAATATACCACCGAAGCTGGCATTTGCAAGGCTGCTTTCAGCTGTTCATCCAGAACACGTGCATAGTAACGATGGGCAGAGAGTGACAGAAAATTGGTTGGGGCTCCGTGCCGTGTCTTAATTAGGCTGCCTATAAAATTGTGATCACTGCTATCATTATTGTAAGCGCGGCCTCTGAGTCAACAATTGACTCGTTACCTGCAACGCTGCGGAGGTTTCAATGAACGTAAAGGCGCTAACAGTAGTGAAGCATTAGTAGAAATTAGCCCCACATCAGCCTCAGAAGTTATTTTGTGTCAGAAGAATCTGAAACATGAAACACTGACTTTTAAAAATAGTTGGGCGTTTTCGTCAAACAGCCGAATGGCTTTCGTGCAATAGAATAAACAGCGTATTGCACAATATGACACAACTTAGAAAAGAGCAACATAGAAAAGATGCGTCGGCCGGTAATCAAACCCGGGTCAACTTTTGTGATCACCGTCCTATCTCCCTTACGTGTATTTGTTGTAAAATTCTAGAACACATCATCGCTTCACATATTTGTAGGCATCTGGAATCCAATCATTTCTTTTTCAAAAATCAGCATGGTTTCAGAAAGGGCTTTCATGTGAGACTCAGTTGTTTGAATTTACCACAGAGCTTCATGCATATATGGACAATAATTATCAAACTGATTGCGCGTTCCTCGACTATTCGAAGGCGTTTGACAGGGTTGCACACTGTCCCCTGATATTGAAACTTCCCGCCCTGAAAGTAGACTCCCGTACATTATCATGGCTTCGCAATTCCCTGTCGAATCGTCAGCAATACACAACAGTTAACAATTTGTCTTCTTCCCTATCTGACGTTTCTTCAGGTGTACCACAGGGCAGTGTACTGGCGCCATTACTTTTCCTCATATTCATCAATGATCTTCCGCAACATGTCTCTTCTTGCATCAGGGTGTTCGCTAACGACTGCATTATTTACCGTCCAATCAAGAACAGTGAAGATCACCTGTCACTCCAAAACGACCTCGACGTAATTAAGGGTTGGTGTAGTGCATGGCTGATGACACTAAATGTCTCAAAATGCAAAGTAATGTCGTTCACACGTAAACCTAGCATATTCGAATTCTCTTACAGTATTAATCATTCCATTCTATCGACTGCAACACAATATCGGTACTTGGGCGTAATGCTGACACCTAATCTATCCTGGTCCGACCACATTACGGCAATCTCTGCCAGCGCCTCGAAATCACTAGGTTTCTTGAGACGTAACTTGAAAGCTGCACCATCAGGCATTCGCAAATTATCTTACTTGACACTGGTTCGCCCTCAACTAGAATATGCCTGTTCGATTTGGTCTCCCCATCAAAAATACCTAATTGACTCATTGGAAAGAATCCAGAATAGAGCAAGCCGCTTCATTGCCAATAACTACAGTCCGCATTCTAGTATATCACAAATCAAACAGGAACTTTCACTCCCACTCTTGAACAATCGCCGCGACATTGCCCTGCTGTCATTCTTTCATAAAATTACCCATTCTTCCCGAATCACCGTTACTGGTCTGCAAAAACCATATCTCACTTCACGTAGACTACACAATCATCTTAGCTATTCCCGTGTATACGGCTCAACAAACGCGTTCAATCAGTCCGCACTTCCACGCGCTATTCGTCTGTGGAACAGTTTGCCTAACGACATTGCATCCCAGACAAACTTTGACACATTCCGTCATATCTTATCAAGCCACTTCACAAGCCTCAGCAAGTAGATGCCGTATCATAATTCATTGGTTCGTATTGGTTCATCTTTGTGATTGTCACATTCATGTGCGCGAGGATTCTGCCTTGTGGCCGCTGCATGCGCAGGAAATACCGTGTTTCCCCCACAGTTACTATGCGTGTATCTTTTGTACATGTTGAACTTTTGTACATGTTGGTGCTTTTTGTTTGACTTATTATCTTCCAATTGTTTCTTTTGTATTTGTTTTAGTTAGAGATGTATATAAGTATTGCGCCCCTTACTCAATTGTTTCTTTTGTACTTTTTTTCATATTAAGGTGTCTATATGTATTCCCCCCTTACTCAAATGTCGGTCTTGTATATTTGTTCCCAGTTTATTTGTATATATGTATAGCCCCCCTTACTCAATGCCCCCATGGGGCCTCTAAGGTACTTTGAAATAAATAAATAAATAAATAAACTGTTCGGAAGGCAGCTATGCGAGGCACTATACCACCGACGCCGGCATTTGCGAGGCTGCTTTCAGCTGTCCATCCGGAACACGTGCATTGTAACGATGGGCAGGGAGTGACAGAAAATCGGCTGGGGCTCCGTGCCGTGTCTGAATTTGGCTGCCTATAAATTGTGATCACTGCTATTATTATTGTAAGCGCGGCCTCTGAGTCAACAATCAACTCGTTACCTGTGACGCAGCGGAGGTGTCAATGAAGGTAAAGGCGCTAACAGTAGTGAAGCATTAGTAGAAGTTAGCCGAACATCAGCCTCAGAAGTTATTTTGCTGCAGAAGAATCTGAAACAGGCAACTGTTACTTTTTCAAACAGTCGGGTGTTTTTGTCAAATAGCAAAATGGCTTTCGTGCAATAAAATAAACAGCGTATTGCACAATATAACACAACTTAGAAAAAACAACAAAGAAAAGATGCGTCGGCCGGGTATCGAACCCTGGTCAACTGCTTGGGAGGCAGCTATGCTAAGTGCTATACCACAGACGCCGGCATTTGCGAGGCTGCTTTCAGCTGTTTATCCGGAACACGTGCATTGTAACGATGGGCAGAGAGTGACAGGAATTTGGCTGGGGCTCCGTGCCGTGTCTGAATTTGGCTGCCTATAAAATTGTGATCACTGCTATTATTATTGTAAGCGCGGCCTCTGAGTCAACAATCAACTCGTTACCTGTGACGCAGCGGAGGTGTCAATGAACGTAAAGGCACTAACAGTAGTGAAGCATTAGTAGAAGTTAGCCGAACATCAACCTCAGAAGTTATTTTGCGGCAGAAGTATCTGAAACAGGCATCTGTTACTTTTTCAAATAGTCGGGTGTTTTTGTCAAATAGCAAAATGGCTTTCGTGCAATAAAATAAACAGCGTATTGCACAATATAACACAACTTAGAAAAACAACAAAGAAAAGATGCGTCGGCCGGGTATCGAACCCTGGTCAACTGCTTGGGAGGCAGCTATGCTAAGCACTATACCACAGACGCCGGCATTTGGGAGGCTGGTTTCAGCTGTTCATCCGGAACACGTGCATTGTAACGATGGGAAGCCGTGACAGAAAATTGGCTGGGGCTCCGTGCCGTGTCTGAATTTGGCTGCCTATAAAATTGTGATCACTGCTATCATTATTGTAAGCGCGGCCTCTGAGTCAACAATTGACTCGTTACCTGTGACGCTGCGGAGGTTTCAATGAACGTAAAGGCGCTAACAGTAGTGAAGCATTGGTAGAAATTAGCCCAACATCAGCCTCAGAAGTTATTTTGTGTCAGAAGAATCTGAAACATGAAACTCTGACTTTTTAAAAAAGTCGGGCGTTTTCGTCAAACAGCGGAATGGCTTTCGTGCAATATAACAAACAGCGTATTGCACAATGTAACATAACTCAGCAAAAGCAACAAACAAAAGATGCGTCGGCCGGGAATCGAACCCGGGTCAACTGCTTAGAAGGCAGCTATGCTAACCACTATACCACCGACGCCGGTATTTTCGGGGCTGCTTTCAGCTGTTCATCCGGAACACGCGCATTGTAACGATGAGCAGAGAGTGACAGAAAATCGGCTGCGGCTCCGTGCCATGTCTGAATTTGGCTGCCTATAAAATTGTGATCACTGCTATCATTAGTGTAAGCGAGGCCTTTGAGTCAACAATCGACTCGTTACCTGTGACGCAGCGGAGTTGTCAATGAACGTAAAGGCGGTAACAGTAGTGAAGCATTAGTAGAAGTTAGCCCAACATTAGCCTCATAAGTTATTTTGTGTCAGAAGAATCTGAAACATGAAACACTGACTTTTAAAAATAGTTGGGCATTTTCGTCAAACAGCCGAATGGCTTTCGTGCAATAGAATAAACAGCGTATTGCATATTATAACACACCTTAGAAAAGAGCAACATAGAAAAGATGCGTCGGCCGAGAATCAAACCCGGGTCAACTGTTCGGAAGGCAGCTATGCTAAGCACTATACCACAGACGCCGGCATTTGGGAGGCTGCTTTCAGCTGTTCATCCGGAACACGTGCATTGTAATGATGGGCAGAGAGTGACAGAAAGTTGGCTGGGGCTCCGTGCCGTGTCTGAATTTGACTGCCTATAAATATGTGATCACTGCTATCATTACTGTAAGCGCGGCCTCTGAATCAACAATCGACTCGTTACCTGTGACGCAGCGGAGGTTTCAATGAACGTAAAGGCGCTAACAGTAGTGAAGCATTAGTAGAAGTTAGCCCAACATCAGCCTTAGAAGTTGTTTTGCTGCAGAAGAATGTGAAACACGAAACTCTGACTTTTAAAATAGTTGGGCGTTTTCATCAACAGCCGAATGGCTTTCGTGCAATAGAACAAACAGCGTATTGCACAATGTAACACACCTTAGAAAAAAGCAACATACAAAAGATGCGTCGGCCGGGAATCAAACCCAGGTCAACTGCTTGGAAAGCAGCTATGCTAAGCACTATACCACCGAAGCCGGCATTTGCGAGGCTGCTTTCAGCTGTTCATCCGGAACACGCGCATTGTAACGATGAGCAGAGAGTGACAGAAAATCGGCTGGGGCTCCGTGCCGTGTCTGAATTTGACTGCCTATAAATATGTGATCACTGCTATCATTATTGTAAGCGCGGCCTCTGAATCAACAATCGACTCGTTACCTGTGATGCAGCGGAGGTTTCAATGAACGTTAAGGCGCTAACAGTAGTGAAGCATTAGTAGAAATTAGCCCAACATCAGCCTAAAAAGTTATTTTGCTGCAGAAGAATCTGAAACATGAAACTTTGACTTTTTAAAATAGTTGGGCGTTTTCGTCAAACAGCCGAGTGACTTTCGTGCAATAGGATAAACAGCGTATTGCACATTATAACACACCTTAGAAGAGAGCAACATAGAAAAAATGCGTCGGCCGGGAATCAAACCCGGGTCAACTGCTTGAAAAGCAGCTATGCCAAGCACTATACCACCGAAGCCGGCATTTGCGAGGCTGCTTTCAGCTGTTCATCCGGAACACGTGCATTGTAATGATGGGCAGAGAGTGACAGAAAGTTGGCTGGGGCTCCGTGCCGTGTCTGAATTTGACTGCCTATATATATGTGATCACTGCTATCATTATTTTAAGCGCGGCCTCTGAATCAACAATCGACTCGTTACCTGTGACGCAGCGGAGGTTTCAATGAACGTAAAGGCGCTAACAGTAGTGAAGCATTAGTAGAAATTAGCCCAACATCAGCCTCAGAAGTTATTTTGTGTCAGAAGAATCTGAAACATGAAACACTGACTTTTAAAAATAGTTGGGCATTTTCGTCAAACAGCCGAATGGCTTTCGTGCAATAGAATAAACAGCGTATTGCATATTATAACACACCTTAGAAAAGAGCAACATAGAAAAGATGCGTCGGCCGAGAATCAAACCCGGGTCAACTGTTCGGAAGGCAGCTATGCTAAGCACTATACCACCGACGCCGGCATTTGCGAGGCTGCTTTCAGCTGTTCATCCGGAACACGCGCATTGTAACGATGAGCAGAGAGTGACAGAAAATCGGCTGCGGCTCCGTGCCATGTCTGAATTTGGCTGCCTATAAAATTGTGATCACTGCTATCATTAGTGTAAGCGAGGCCTTTGAGTCAACAATCGACTCGTCCTGTTACGCAGCGGAGATGTCAATGAACGTAAAAGTGCTAACAGTGGTGAAGCATTAGTGGAAGTTAGCCCAATTTCAGCCTCAGAAGTTATTTTGTGTCAGAAGAATCTGAAACATGAAACTTTGACTGTTTAAAATAGTTGGGCGTTTTCGTGAAACAGCCGAATGGCTTTCATGCAATAGAATAAACAGCATATTGCACAATGTAACACAATTTAGCAAAAGCAACAAATAAAAGATGCGTCGGCCGAGAATCAAACCCGGGTCAACTGTTCGGAAGGCAGCTATGCTAAGCACTATACCACCGACGCCGGCATTTGCGAGGCTGCTTTCAGCTGTTCATCCGGAACACGTGCATTGTAACGATGGGCAGAGAGTGACAGAAAGTTGGCTGGGGCTCCGTGCCGTGTCTGAATTTGACTGCCTATAAATATGTGATCACTGCTATCATTATTGTAAGCGCGGCCTCTGAATCAATCAATCGACTCGTTACCTGTGACGCAGCGGAGGTTTCAATGAACGTAAAGGCGCTAACAGTAGTGAAGCATTAGTAGAAATTAGCCCAACATCAGCCTCAGAAGTTATTTTGCTGTCAGAAGAATCTGAAACATGAAACTTGACTTTTTAAAATAGTTGGGCGTTTTCGTCAAACAGCCGAATGGCTTTCGTGCAATAGAATAAACAGCGTATTGCACAATGTAACACACCTTAGAAAAAAGCAACATAGAAAAGATGCGTCGGCTGGGAATCAAACCCGGGTCAACTGCTTCGAAAGGCAGCTATGCTAACACTATACCACCGACGCCGGCATTTGCGAGGCTGCTTTCAGCTGTTCATCCGGAACACGTGCATTGTAACGATGGGCAGAGAGTGACAGAAAGTTGGCTGGGGCTCCGTGCCGTGTCTGAATTTGACTGCCTATAAATATGTGATCACTGCTATCATTATTGTAAGCGCGGCCTCTGAGTCAACAATCGACTCGTTACCTGTGACGCAGCGGAGGTGTCAATGAACGTAAAGGCGCTAACAGTAGTGAAGCATTAGTAGAAGTAGCCCAACATTCAGCCTCAGAAGTTATTTTGTGTCAGAAGAATCTGAAACATGAAACACTGACTTTTAAAAATAGTTGGGCGTTTTCGTCAAACAGCCGAATGGCTTTCGTGCAATAAATAAACAGCGTATTGGACATATAACACAACTTAGAAAAAACAACAAAGAAAAGATGCGTCGGCCGGGTATCGAACCTGGTCAACTGCTTGGGAGGCAGCTATGCTAAGCACTATACCACAGACGCCGGCATTTGGGAGGCTGCTTCAGCTGTTTATCCGGAACACGTGCATTGTAACGATGGGCAGAGAGTGACAGAAATTCGGGTAAGGCTCCGTGCCGTGTCTGAATTAGGCTGCCTATAAAATTGTGATCACTGCTATATTATTGTAAGCGCGGCCTCTGAGTCAACAATTGACTCGTTACCTGTGACGCAGCGGAGGTTTTCAATGAACGTAAAGGCGCTAACAGTAGTGAAGCATTAGTAGAAATTAGCCCAACATCAGCCTCAGAAGTCATTTTGTGTGAGAAGAATCTGAAACATGAAACACTTGACTTTTAAAAATAGTTGGGCGTTTTCGTCAAACAGCCGAATGGCTTTCAGTGCAATAGAATAAACAGCATATTGCACAATGTAACACAACTTAGAAAAAGCAACAATAAAAAGATGCGTCGGCCGGGAATCAAACCCGGGTCAACTGCTTGGAAGGCAGCTATGCTAAGCCACTATACCACCGACGCTCGGCATTTGCGAGGCTGCTTTCAGCTGTTCATCCGGAACACGTGCATTGTAACGATGGGCAGAGAGTGACAGAAAATTGGCTGGGGCTCCGTGCCGTGTCTGAATTAGGCTGCCTATAAAATTGTGATCACTGCTATTATTATTGTAAGCGCGGCCTCTGAAGTCAACAATTCGACTCGTTACCTGTGACGCAGCGGAGGTTTCAATGAACGTAAAGGCGCTAACAGTAGTGAAGCATTAGTAGAAATTAGCCCAACATCAGCCTCAGAAGTTATTTTGTGCAGAAGAATCTGAAACAATGAAACTTGACTTTTTAAAATAGTTGGGCGTTTTCGTCAAACAGCCGATGTGACTTTCGTGCAATAGGATAAACAGCGTATTGCACATTATAACACACCTTAGAAGAGAGCAACATAGAAAAGATGCGTCGGCCGGGAATCAAACCCGGGTCAACTGCTTGGAAGGCAGCTATGCTAACCGCTATACCACAGACGCCGGCATTTGCGAGGCTGCTTTCAGCTGTTCATCCGGAACACGTGCATTGTAACGATGGGCAGAGAGTGACAGAAATTTGGCTGGGGCTCCGTGCCGTGTCTGAATTTGGCTGCCTATAAAATTGTGATCACTGCTAATATTATTGTAAGCGAGGCCTTTGAGTCAACAATTGACTCGTTAACTGTGACGCAGCGGAGGTGTCAATGAACGTAAAGGCGGTAACAGTAGTGAAGCATTAGTAGAAATTAGCCCAACATCAGCCTCAGAAGTTATTTTGCTACAGAAGAATCTGAAACAGGCATCTGTTACTTTTTCAAATAGTCGGGTGTTTTTGTCAAATAGCAAAATGGCTTTCGTGCAATAAAATAAACAGCGTATTGCACAATATAACACAACTTAGAAAAACAACAAAGAAAAGATGCGTCGGCCGGGTATTGAACCCTGGTCAACTGCTTGGGAGGCAGCTATGCTAAGCACTATACCACAGACGCCGGCATTTGGGAGGCTGGCTTTCAGCTGTTCATCCGGAACACGTGCATTGTAACGATGGGAAGAGAGTGACAGAAAATTGGCTGGGGCTCCGTGCCGTGTCTGAATTTGGCTGCCTATAAAATTGTGATCACTGCTATCATTACTGTAAGCGCGGCCTCTGAGTCAACAATTGACTCGTTACCTGTGACGCTGCGGAGGTTTCAATGAACGTAAAGGCGCTAACAGTAGTGAAGCATTAGTAGAAATTAGCCCAACATCAGCCTCAGAAGTTATTTTGCTGTCAGAAGAATCTGAAACATGAAACTCTGACTTTTTAAAAATAGTTGGGCGTTTTCGTCAAACAGCGGAATGGCTTTCGTGCAATATAACAAACAGCGTATTGCACAATGTAACACTAACTTAGCAAAAGCAACAAACAAAAGGATGCGTCGGCCGGGAATCGAACCCGGGTCAACTGCTTAGAAGGCAGCTATGCTAACCACTATACCACCGACGCCGGTATTTTCGAGGCTGCTTTCAGCTGTTCATCCGGAACACGTGCATTGTATTGATGGGCAGAGATTGACAGAAAGTTGGCTGGGGCTCCGTGCCGTGTCTGAATTTGACTGCCTTAAAAATTGATCACTGCTATCATTAGTGTAACGCGGCCTCTGAGTCAACAATCGACTCGTTACCTGTGACGCAGCGGAGGTGTCAATGAATGTAAAGGCGGTAACAGTAGTGAAGCATTAGTAGAAGTTAGCCCAACATCAGCCTCAGAAGTTATTTTATTGCAGAAGAATCTGAAACATGAAACACTCACTTTTAAAAATAGTTGGGCGTTTTCGTCAAACAGCCGAATGGCTTTCGTGCAATAGAATAAACAGCGTATTGCACATATAACACAACTTAGAAAAGAGCAACATAGAAAAGATGCGTCGGCCGAGAATCAAACCCGGGTCAACTGCTTCGGAAGGCAGCTATGCTAAGCACTATACCACCGACGCCGGCATTTGCGAGGCTGCTTTCAGCTGTTCATCCGGAACACGTGCATTGTAACGATGAGCAGAGAGTGACAGAAAATCGGCTGCGGCTCCGTGCCGTGTCTGAATTTGGCTGCCTATAAAATTGTGATCACTGCTATCATTATTGTAAGCGAGGCCTCTGAGTCAACAATCGACTCGTTACCTGTGACGCAGCGGAGGTGTCAATGAACGTAAAGGCGGTAACAGTAGTGAAGCATTAGTAGAAGTTAGCCCAACATTAGCCTCAGAAGTTATTTTGTGTCAGAAGAATCTGAAACATGAAACTCTGACTTTTAAAAATAGTTGGGCATTTTCGTCAAACAGCCGAATGGCTTTCGTGCAATAGAATAAACAGCGTATTGCACATATTAACACAACCTTAGAAAAGAGCAACATAGAAAGATGCGTCGGCCGGAGAATCAAACCCGGGTCAACTGCTTCGGAAGGCAGCTATGCTAAGCACTATACCACAGACGCCGGCATTTGGGAGGCTGCTTTCAGCTGTTCATCCGGAACACGTGCATTGTAACTGATGGGCAGAGAGTGACAGAAAGTTGGCTGGGGCTCCGTGCCGTGTCTGAATTTGACTGCCTATAAATATGTGATCACTGCTATCATTACTTGTAAGCGCGGCCTCTGAGTCAACAATCGACTCGTTACCTGTGCAACGCAGCGGAGGTTTCAATGAACGTAAAGGCGCTAACAGTAGTGAAGCATTAGTAGAAGTTAGCCCACATCAGCCTCATAAGTTATTTTGTGTCAGAAGAATCTGAAACATGAAACTTGACTTTTAAAATAGTTGGGCGTTTTCGTCAAACAGCCGAATGGCTTTCGTGCAATAGAACAAACAGCGTATTGCACAATGTAACACACCTTAGAAAAAGCAACATACAAAAGATGCGTCGGCCGGGAATCAAACCCAGGTCAACTGCTTGGAAAGGCAGCTATGCTAAGCACTATACCACCGAAGCCGGCATTTGCGAGGCTGCTTTCAGCTGTTCATCCGGAACACGTGCATTGTAATGATGGGCAGAGAGTGACAGAAAGTTGGCTGGGGCTCCGTGCCGTGTCTGAATTTGACTGCCTATATATATGTGATCACTGCTATCATTATTTTAAGCGCGGCCTCTGAATCAACAATCGACTCGTTACCTGTGACGCAGCGGAGGTTTCAATGAACGTAAAGGCGCTAACAGTAGTGAAGCATTAGTAGAAATTAGCCCAACATCAGCCTCAGAAGTTATTTTGTGTCAGAAGAATCTGAAACATGAACACTTGACTTTTAAAATAGTTGGGCATTTTCGTCAAACAGCCGAATGGCTTTCGTGCAATAGAATAAACAGCGTATTGCATATTATATCACACTTAGAAAAGAGCAACATAGAAAAGATGCGTCGGCCGGGAATCAAACCCGGGTCAACTGCTTCGGAAGGCAGCTATGCTAAACACTATACCACCAGACGCCGGCATTTGCGAGGCTGCTTTCAGCTGTTCATCCGGAACACGTGCATTGTAACGATGGAGCAGAGAGTGACAGAAATTCGGCTGCGGCTCCGTGCCATGTCTGAATTTGGCTGCCTATAAAATTGTAATCACTGCTATCATTATTGTAAGCGAGGCCTTCTGAGTCAACAATCGACTCGTTACCTGTGACGCAGCGGAGATGTCAATGAACGTAAAAGGCGCTAACAGTGTGAAGCATTAGTAGAAGTTAGCCCAACTTTCAGCCTCAGAAGTTATTTTGCTGCAGAAGAATCTGAAACATGAAACTTTGACTGTTTAAAATAGTTGGGCGTTTTCGTGAAACAGCCGAATGGCTTTCATGCAATAGAATAAACAGCATATTGCACAATGTAACACAATTTAGCAAAAGCAACAAATAAAAGATGCGTCGGCCGGTAATCAAACCCGGGTCAACTGTTCGGAAGGCAGCTATGCTAAGCACTATACCACCGACGCCGGTATTTTCGAGGCTGCTTTCAGCTGTTCATCCGGAACACGTGCATTGTAATGATGGGCAGAGTGTGACAGAAAGTTGGCTGGGGCTCCGTGCCATGTCTGAATTTGACTGCCTATAAATATGTGATCACTGCTATCATTATTGTAAGCGCGGCCTCTGAATCAACAATCGACTCGTTACCTGTGACGCAGCGGAGGTTTCAATGAACGTAAAGGCGCTAACAGTAGTGAAGCATTAGTAGAAATTAGCTCAACATCAGCCTCAGAAGTTATTTTGTGTCAGAAGAATCTGAAACATGAAACACTGACTTTTAAAAATAGTTGGGCGTTTTCGTCAAACAGCCGAATGGCTTTCGTGCAATAGAATAAACAGCGTATTGCACAATGTAACACACCTTAGAAAAAAGCAACCTAGAAAAGATGCGTCGGCTTGGGAATCAAACCCGGGTCAACTGCTTGGAAAAGCAGCTATGCTAACCAATATACCACCGAAGCCGGCCATTTGCGAGGCTGCTTTCAGCTGTTCATCCGGAATACGTCCATAGTAACGATGGGCAGAGAGTGACAGAAAGTTGGCTGGGGCTCCGTGCCGTGTCTGAATTTGGCTGCCTATAAAATTGTGATCACTGCTATTATTATTGTAAGCGAGGCCTTTGAGTCAACAATTGACTCGTTAACTGTGACGCAGCGGAGATGTCAATGAACGTAGAAGGCGTAACAGTGGTGAAGCATTAGTAGAAGTAGCCCAACTTCAGCCTCAGAAGTTATTTATTGCAGAAGAATCTGAAACATGAAACAGTGACTTTTAAAAATAGTTGGGCGTTTTCGTCAAACAGCCGAATGTCTTTCGTGCAATAGAATAAACAGCGTATTGCACAATATACACAACTTAGAAAAAAGCAACATAGAAAAGATGCGTCGGCCGGGAATCAAACCCGGGTCAACTGCTTGGAAGGCAGCTATGCTAAGCACTATACCACCGACGCCGGCATTTGCGAGGCTGCTTTCAGCTGTTCATCCGGAACACGTGCATTGTAACGATGGGCAGAGAGTGACAGAAATTGGCTGGGGCTCCGTGCCGTGTCTGAATTTGGCTGCCTATAAAAATTGTGATCACTGCTATCATTATTGTAAGCGCGGCCTCTGAGTCAACAATCGACTCGTTACCTGTGACGCAGCGGAGGTGTCAATGAACGTAAAGGCGCTAACAGTAGTGAAGCATTAGTAGAAGTTAGCCCAACATCAGCCTCAGAAGTTATTTTGCTGCAGAAGAATCTGAAACATGAAACTTTGACTGTTTAAAATAGTTGGGCGTTTTCGTGAAACAGCCGAATGGCTTTCATGCAATAGAATAAACAGCATAGTGCACATATGTAACACATTTAGCAAAAGCAACAAATAAAAGAATGCGTCGGCCGAGAATCAAACCCGGGTCAACTGTTCGGAAGGCAGCTATGCTAAGCACTATACCCACCGACGTCGGCATTTGCGAGGCTGCTTTCAGCTGTTCATTCCGGAACACGCGCATTGTAACGATGAGCAGAGAGTGACAGAAATGTCTGGGGCTCCGTGCGTGTCTGAATTTGACTGCCTATAAAATATGTGATCACTGCTATTCAGTATTGTAAGCGCGGCCTCTGAAGTCAACAATCAGACTCGTTACCTGTGACGCAGCGGAGGTGTCAATGATCGTAAAGGCGCTAACAGTAGTGAAGCATTAGTAGAAATTAGCCCAACATCAGCCTAAGAAGTTATTTTGGCTGCAGAAGAATCTGAAACAATGAAACTTTGACTTTTAAAATAGTTGGGCGTTTTCGTCAAACAGCCGAAGTGACTTTCGTGCAATAGATAAACAGCGTATTGCACAATTATAACACAACCTTAGAAGAAGCAACATAGAAAAGATGCGTCGGCCGGGAATCAAACCCGGGTCAACTGCTTGGAAGGCAGCTATGCTAACCACTATACCACAGACGCCGGCATTTGCGAGGCTGCTTTCAGCTGTTCATCCGGAACACGTGCATTGTAACGATGGGCAGAGAGTGACAGAAAATTGGCTGGGGCTCCGTGCCGTGTCTGAATTTGGCTGCCTATAAAATTGTGATCACTGCTATATTATTGTAAGCGAGGCCTCTGAGTCAACAATTGACTCGTTACCTGTGACGCAGCGGAGGTGTCAATGAACGTAAAGGCGCTAACAGTAGTGAAGCATTAGTAGAAGTTAGCCCAACATCAGCCTCAGAAGTTATTTTGCTGCAGAAGAATCTGAAACATGAAACTTTGACTTTTTAAAATAGTTGGGCGTTTTCGTGAAACAGCCGAATGGCTTTCAGTGCAATAGAATAAACAGCATATTGCACAATGTAACTCAACTTAGCAAAAGCAACAAAGAAAAGATGCGTCGGCCGGGAATCGAACCCGGGTCAACTGCTTGGAAGGCAGCTATGCTAACCACTATACCACCGACGCCGGCATTTGCGAGGCATGCTTTCAGCTGTTCATCCGGAACACGTGCATTGTAACGATGGGCAGAGAGTGACAGAAAATTGGCTGGGGCTCCGTGCCGTGTCTGAATTTGGCTGCCTATAAAATTGTGATCACTGCTATCATTATTGTAAGCGCGGCCTCTGAGTCAACAATCGACTCGTTACCTGTGACGCAGCGGAGGTGTCAATGAACGTAAAGGCGCTAACAGTAGGTGAAGCATTAGTAGAAGTTAGCCCAACATCAGCCTCAGAAGGTATTTTGCTGCAGAAGAATCTGAAACATGAAACTTGACTTTTTAAAATAGTTGGGCGTTTTCGTCAAACAGCCGAATGGCTTTCGTGCAATAGAACAAACAGCGTATTGCACAATGTAACACACCTTAGAAAAAGCAACATAGAAAAGATGCGTCGGCCGGGAATCAAACCCAGGTCAACTGCTTGGAAAGCAGCTATGCTAACCACTATACCACCGAAGCCGGCATTTGCGAGGCTGCTTTCAGCTGTTCATCCGGAACACGTCGCATTGTAACGATGGGCAGAGAGTGACAGAAAATTGGCTGGGGCTCCGTGCCGTGTCTGAATTTGGCTGCCTATAAAATTGTGATCACTGCTATTATTATTGTAAGCGCGGCCTCTGAGTCAACAATCGACTCGTTACCTGTGACGCAGCGGAGGTGTCAATGAACGTAAAGGCGCTAACAGTAGTGAAGCATTAGTAGAAGTTAGCCCAACTTCAGCCTCAGAAGTTATTTTGTGTCAGAAGAATCTGAAACATGAAACTTGACTTTTTAAAATAGTTGGGCGTTTTCGTCAAACAGCCGAATGGCTTTCGTGCAATAGAATAAACAGCGTATTGCACAATATACACAACTTAGAAAAAGCAACATAGAAAAGATGCGTCGGCCGGGAATCAAACCCGGGTCAACTGCTTGGAAAGCAGCTACGCTAAGCACTATACCACCGACGCCAGCATTTGCGAGGCTGCTTTCAGCTGTTCATCCGGAACACGTGCATTGTAACGATGGGCAGAGAGTGACAGAAAATCGGCTGGGGCTCCGTGCCGTGTCTGAATTTGGCTGCCTATAAAATTGTGATCACTGCTATATTATTGTAAGCGCGGCCTCTGAGTCAACAATTGACTCGTTACCTGTGACGCAGCGGAGGTGTCAATGAACGTAAAGGCGCTAACAGTAGTGAAGCATTAGTAGAAGTTAGCCCAACATCAGCCTCAGAAGTTATTTTGCTGCAGAAGAATCTGAAACATGAAACTTTGACTTTTTAAAATAGTTGGGCGTTTTCGTCAAACAGCCGAATGGCTTTCGTGCAATAGAATAAACAGCGTATTGCACAATATAACACAACTTAGAAAAGAGCAACATAGAAAAGATGCGTCGGCCGGGAATCAAACCCGGGTCAACTGCTTGGAAGGCAGCTATGCTAAGCACTATACCACCGACGCCGGCATTTGCGAGGCTGCTTTCAGCTGTTCATCCGGAACACGCGCATTGTAACGATGAGCAGAGAGTGACAGAAAATCGGCTGGGGCTCCGTGCCGTGTCTGAATTTGGCTGCCTATAAAATTGTGATCACTGCTATCATTATTGTAAGCGAGGCCTCTGAGTCAACAATCGACTCGTTACCTGTGACGCAGCGGAGGTGTCAATGAACGTAAAGGCGCTAACAGTAGTGAAGCATTAGTAGAAAGTTAGCCCAACATCAGCCTCAGAAGTTATTTTGCTGCAGAAGAATCTGAAACATGAAACTTGACTTTTTAAAATAGTTGGGCGTTTTCGTCAAACAGCCGAATGGCTTTCGTGCAATAGAATAAACAGCGTATTGCACAATTAGACACAACTTAGAAAAAAGCAACATAGAAAAGATGCGTCGGCCGGGAATCAAACCCGGGTCAACTGCTTGGAAGGCAGCTATGCTAAGCACTATACCACCGACGCCGGCATTTGCGAGGCTGCTTTCAGCTGTTCATCCGGAACACGCGCATTGTAACGATGAGCAGAGAGTGACAGAAAATCGGCTGGGGCTCCGTGCCGTGTCTGAATTTGGCTGCCTATAAAATTGTGATCACTGCTATATTATTGTAAGCGAGGCCTCTGAGTCAACAATCGACTCGTTACCTGTGACGCAGCGGAGGTGTCAATGAACGTAAAGGCGCTAACAGTAGTGAAGCATTAGTAGAAGTTAGCCCAACATCAGCCTCAGAAGTTATTTTGCTGCAGAAGAATCTGAAACATGAAACTTTGACTTTTTAAAATAGTTGGGCGTTTTCGTCAAACAGCCGAATGGCTTTCGTGCAATAGAATAAACAGCAGTATTGCACAATTAACACAACTTAGAAAAAGCAACATAGAAAAGATGCGTCGGCCGGGAATCGAACCCTGGGTCAACTGCTTGGAAGGCAGCTATGCTAAGCACTATACCACAGACGCCGGCATTTGCGAGGCTGCTTTCAGCTGTTCATCCGGAACACGTGCATTGTAACGATGGCAGAGAGTGACAGAAATTCGGCTAGGGCTCCGTGCCGTGTCTGAATTAGGCTGCCTATAAAATTGTGATCACTGCTATATTATTGTAAGCGCGGCCTCTGAGTCAACAATTGACTCGTTACCTGTGACGCAGCGGAGGTGTCAATGAACGTAAAGGCGCTAACAGTAGTGAAGCATTAGTAGAAATTAGCCCAACATCAGCCTCAGAAGTCATTTTGTGTCAGAAGAATCTGAAACATGAAACACTGACTTTTTAAAATAGTTGGGCGTTTTCGTCAAACAGCCGAATGGCTTTCGTGCAATAAAATAAACAGCGTATTGCACAATTATAACACACCTTAGAAAAGAGCAACATAAAAAGATGCGTCGGCCGGGAATCGAACCTGGGTCAACTGCTTGGAAGGCAGCTATGCTACCCACTATACCACCGACGCCGGCATTTGCGAGGCAGCTTTCAGCTGTTCATCCGGAACACGTGCATTGTAATGATGGGCAGAGAGTGACAGAAAGTTGGCAGGGGCTCCGTGCCGTGTCTGAATTTGACTGCCTATAAATATGTGATCACTGCTATCATTACTGTAAGCGCGGCCTCTGAATCAACAATCGACTCGTTACCTGTGACGCAGCGGAGGTTTCAATGAACGTAAAGGCGCTAACAGTAGTGAAGCATTAGTAGAAGTTAGCCCAACATCAGCATTAGAAGTTGTTTTGCTGCAGAAGAATGTGAAACACGAAACTCTGACTTTTTAAAATAGTTGGGCGTTTTCGTCAACAGCCGAATGGCTTTCGTGCAATAGAACAAACAGCGTATTGCACAATGTAACACACCTTAGAAAAAAGCAACATACAAAAGATGCATCGGCCGGGAATCAAACCCAGGTCAACTGCTTGGAAAGCAGCTATGCTAAGCACTATACCACCGAAGCCGGCATTTGCGAGGCTGCTTTCAGCTGTTCATCCGGAACACGCGCATTGTAACGATGAGCAGAGAGTGACAGAAAATCGGCTGGGGCTCCATGGTGTGTCTGTATTCGGCTGCCTATAAAATTGTGATCCCTGCTATTATTATTGTAAGCGAGGCCTCTGAGTCAACAATAAACTCGTTACCTGTGACGCAGCGGAGGTGTCAATGACGTAAAGGCGGTAACAGTAGTGAAGCATTAGTAGAAATTAGCCCAACATCAGCCTAAGAAGTTATTTTGCTACAGAAGAATCTGAAACATGAAACTTTGACTTTTTAAAATAGTTGGGCGTTTTCGTGAAACAGCCGAATGGCTTTCATGCAATAGTATAAACAGCATATTGCACAATGTAACTCAACTTAGCAAAAGCAACAAAGAGAAGATGCGTCGGCCGCGAATCGAACCTGGGTCAACTGCTTGGAAGGCAGCTATGCTACCCACTATACCACCGACGCCGGCATTTGCGAGGCAGCTTTCAGCTGTTCATCCGGAACACGTGCATTGTAATGATGGGCAGAGAGTGACAGAAAGTTGGCAGGGGCTCCGTGCCGTGTCTGAATTTGACTGCCTATAAATATGTGATCACTGCTATCATTACTGTAAGCGCGGCCTCTGAATCAACAATCGACTCGTTACCTGTGACGCAGCGGAGGTTTCAATGAACGTAAAGGCGCTAACAGTAGTGAAGCATTAGTAGAAGTTAGCCCAACATCAGCCTTAGAAGTTGTTTTGCTGCAGAAGAATGTGAAACACGAAACTCTGACTTTTTAAAATAGTTGGGCGTTTTCGTCAACAGCCGAATGGCTTTCGTGCAATAGAACAAACAGCGTATTGCACAATGTAACACACCTTAGAAAAAAGCAACATACAAAAGATGCATCGGCCGGGAATCAAACCCAGGTCAACTGCTTGGAAAGCAGCTATGCTAAGCACTATACCACCGAAGCCGGCATTTGCGAGGCTGCTTTCAGCTGTTCATCCGGAACACGCGCATTGTAACGATGAGCAGAGAGTGACAGAAAATCGGCTGGGGCTCCATGGTGTGTCTGTATTCGGCTGCCTATAAAATTGTGATCCCTGCTATTATTATTGTAAGCGAGGCCTCTGAGTCAACAATAAACTCGTTACCTGTGACGCAGCGGAGGTGTCAATGAACGTAAAGGCGGTAACAGTAGTGAAGCATTAGTAGAAATTAGCCCAACATCAGCCTAAGAAGTTATTTTGCTACAGAAGAATCTAAACATGAAACTTTGACTTTTTAAAATAGTTGGGCGTTTTCGTGAAACAGCCGAATGGCTTTCATGCAATAGTATAAACAGCATATTGCACAATGTAACTCAACTTAGCAAAAGCAACAAAGAGAAGATGCGTCGGCCGCGAATCGAACCTGGGTCAACTGCTTGGAAGGCAGCTATGCTACCCACTATACCACCGACGCCGGCATTTGCGAGGCAGCTTTCAGCTGTTCATCCGGAACACGTGCATTGTAATGATAAGAGAGAGTGACAGAAAGTTGGCAGGGGCTCCGTGCCGTGTCTGAATTTGACTGCCTATAAATATGTGATCACTGCTATCATTACTGTAAGCGCGGCCTCTTAATCAACAATCGACTCGTTACCTGTGACGCAGCGGATGTTTCAATGAACGTAAAGGCGCTAACAGTAGTGAAGCATTAGTAGAAATTAGCCCAACATCAGCCTAAAAAGTTATTTTGCTGCAGAAGAATCTGAAACATGAAACTTTGACTGTTTAAAATAGTTGGGCGTTTTCGTGAAACAGCCGAATGGCGTTCATGCAATAGAATAAACAGCATATTGCACAATGTACCACAATTTAGCAAAAGCAACAAATAAAAGATGCGTCGGCCGAGAATCAAACCCGGGTCAACTGTTCGGAAGGCAGCTATGCTAAGCACTATACCACCGACGTCGGCATTTGCGAGGCTGCTTTCAGCTGCTCATCCGGAACACGCGCATTTTAACGATGAGCAGAGAGTGACAGAAAATCGGCTGGGGCTCCGTGCCGTGTCTGAATTTGACTGCCTATAAATATGTGATCACTGCTGTTGTTATTGTAAGCGAGGCCTCTGAGTCAACAATAAACTCGTTACCTGTGACGCAGCGGAGGTGTCAATGAACGTAAAGGCGGTAACAGTAGTGAAGCATTAGTAGAAGTTAGCCCAACATCAGCCTTAGAAGTTGTTTTGCTGCAGAAGAATGTGAAACACGAAACTCTGACTTTTTAAAATAGTTGGGCGTTTTCGTCAACAGCCGAATGGCTTTCATGCAATAGTATAAACAGCATATTGCACAATGTAACTCAACTTAGCAAAAGCAACAAAGAGAAGATGCGTCGGCCGCGAATCGAACCCTGGGTCAACTGCTTGGAAGGCAGCTATGCTACCCACTATACCACCGACGCCGGCATTTGCGAGGCAGCTTTCAGCTGTTCATCCGGAACACGTGCATTGTAATGATGGCAGAGAGTGACAGAAAGTTGGCAGGGGCTCCATGCCGTGTCTGAATTTGACTGCCTATAAATATGTGATCACTGCTATCATTACTGTAAGCGCGGCCTCTGAATCAACAATCGACTCGTTACCTGTGACGCAGCGGAGGTTTCAATGAACGTAAAGGCGCTAACAGTAGTGAAGCATTAGTAGAAGTTAGCCCAACATCAGCCTTAGAAGTTGTTTTGCTGCAGAAGAATGTGAAACACGAAACTCTGACTTTTTAAAATAGTTGGGCGTTTTCGTCAACAGCCGAATGGCTTTCGTGCAATAGAACAAACAGCGTATTGCACAATGTAACACACCTTAGAAAAAAGCAACATACAAAAGATGCATCGGCCGGGAATCAAACCCAGGTCAACTGCTTGGAAAGCAGCTATGCTAAGCACTATACCACCGAAGCCGGCATTTGCGAGGCTGCTTTCAGCTGTTCATCCGGAACACGCGCATTGTAACGATGAGCAGAGAGTGACAGAAAATCGGCTGGGGCTCCATGGTGTGTCTGTATTCGGCTGCCTATAAAATTGTGATCCCTGCTATTATTATTGTAAGCGAGGCCTCTGAGTCAACAATAAACTCGTTACCTGTGACGCAGCGGAGGTGTCAATGAACGTAAAGGCGGTAACAGTAGTGAAGCATTAGTAGAAATTAGCCCAACATCAGCCTAAGAAGTTATTTTGCTACAGAAGAATCTAAAACATGAAACTTTGACTTTTTAAAATATATGGGCGTTTTCGTGAAACAGCCGAATGGCTTTCATGCAATAGTATAAACAGCATATTGCACAATGTAACTCAACTTAGCAAAAGCAACAAAGAGAAGATGCGTCGGCCGCGAATCGAACCTGGGTCAACTGCTTGGAAGGCAGCTATGCTACCCACTATACCACCGACGCCGGCATTTGCGAGGCAGCTTTCAGCTGTTCATCCGGAACACGTGCATTGTAATGATAGAGAGAGTGACAGAAAGTTGGCAGGGGCTCCGTGCCGTGTCTGAATTTGACTGCCTATAAATATGTGATCACTGCTATCATTACTGTAAGCGCGGCCTCTTAATCAACAATCGACTCGTTACCTGTGACGCAGCGGAGGTTTCAATGAACGTAAAGGCGCTAACAGTAGTGAAGCATTAGTAGAAATTAGCCCAACATCAGCCTAAAAAGTTATTTTGCTGCAGAAGAATCTGAAACATGAAACTTTGACTGTTTAAAATAGTTGGGCGTTTTCGTGAAACAGCCGAATGGCGTTCATGCAATAGAATAAACAGCATATTGCACAATGTACCACAATTTAGCAAAAGCAACAAATAAAAGATGCGTCGGCCGAGAATCAAACCCGGGTCAACTGTTCGGAAGGCAGCTATGCTAAGCACTATACCACCGACGTCGGCATTTGCGAGGCTGCTTTCAGCTGCTCATCCGGAACACGCGCATTTTAACGATGAGCAGAGAGTGACAGAAAATCGGCTGGGGCTCCGTGCCGTGTCTGAATTTGACTGCCTATAAATATGTGATCACTGCTGTTGTTATTGTAAGCGAGGCCTCTGAGTCAACAATAAACTCGTTACCTGTGACGCAGCGGAGGTGTCAATGAACGTAAAGGCGGTAACAGTAGTGAAGCATTAGTAGAAGTTAGCCCAACATCAGCCTTAGAAGTTGTTTTGCTGCAGAAGAATGTGAAACACGAAACTCTGACTTTTTAAAATAGTTGGGCGTTTTCGTCAACAGCCGAATGGCTTTCGTGCAATAGAACAAACAGCGTATTGCACAATGTAACACACCTTAGAAAAAAGCAACATACAAAAGATGCATCGGCCGGGAATCAAACCCAGGTCAACTGCTTGGAAAGCAGCTATGCTAAGCACTATACCACCGAAGCCGGCATTTGCGAGGCTGCTTTCAGCTGTTCATCCGGAACACGCGCATTGTAACGATGAGCAGAGAGTGACAGAAAATCGGCTGGGGCTCCATGGTGTGTCTGTATTCGGCTGCCTATAAAATTGTGATCCCTGCTATTATTATTGTAAGCGAGGCCTCTGAGTCAACAATAAACTCGTTACCTGTGACGCAGCGGAGGTGTCAATGAACGTAAAGGCGGTAACAGTAGTGAAGCATTAGTAGAAGTTAGCCCAACATCAGCCTTAGAAGTTGTTTTGCTGCAGAAGAATGTGAAACACGAAACTCTGACTTTTTAAAATAGTTGGGCGTTTTCGTCAACAGCCGAATGGCTTTCGTGCAATAGAACAAACAGCGTATTGCACAATGTAACACACCTTAGAAAAAAGCAACATACAAAAGATGCATCGGCCGGGAATCAAACCCAGGTCAACTGCTTGGAAAGCAGCTATGCTAAGCACTATACCACCGAAGCCGGCATTTGCGAGGCTGCTTTCAGCTGTTCATCCGGAACACGCGCATTGTAACGATGAGCAGAGAGTGACAGAAAATCGGCTGGGGCTCCGTGCCGTGTCTGAATTTGACTGCCTATAAATATGTGATCACTGCTATCATTATTGTAAGCGCGGCCTCTGAATCAACAATCGACTCGTTACCTGTGATGCAGCGGAGGTTTCAATGAACGTAAAGGCGCTAACAGTAGTGAAGCATTAGTAGAAATTAGCCCAACATCAGCCTAAAAAGTTATTTTGCTGCAGAAGAATCTGAAACATGAAACTTTGACTGTTTAAAATAGTTGGGCGTTTTCGTGAAACAGCCGGAATGGCGTTCATGCAATAGAATAAACAGCATATTGCACAATGTACCACAATTTAGCAAAAGCAACAAATAAAAGATGCGTCGGCCGAGAATCAAACCCGGGTCAACTGTTCGGAAGGCAGCTATGCTAAGCACTATACCACCGACGTCGGCATTTGCGAGGCTGCTTTCAGCTGCTCATCCGGAACACGCGCATTTTAACGATGAGCAGAGAGTGACAGAAAATCGGCTGGGGCTCCGTGCCGTGTCTGAATTTGACTGCCTATAAATATGTGATCACTGCTGTTGTTATTGTGAAGCGAGGCCTCTGAGTCAACAATAAACTCGTTACCTGTGACGCAGCGGAGGTGTCAATGAACGTAAAGGCGGTAACAGTAGTGAAGCATTAGTAGAAGTTAGCCCAACATCAGCCTTAGAAGTTGTTTTGCTGCAGAAGAATGTGAAACACGAAACTCTGACTTTTTAAAATAGTTGGGCGTTTTCGTCAACAGCCGAATGGCTTTCGTGCAATAGAACAAACAGCGTATTGCACAATGTAACACACCTTAGAAAAAAGCAACATACAAAAGATGCATCGGCCGGGAATCAAACCCAGGTCAACTGCTTGGAAAGCAGCTATGCTAAGCACTATACCACCGAAGCCGGCATTTGCGAGGCTGCTTTCAGCTGTTCATCCGGAACACGCGCATTGTAACGATGAGCAGAGAGTGACAGAAAATCGGCTGGGGCTCCATGGTGTGTCTGTATTCGGCTGCCTATAAAATTGTGATCCCTGCTATTATTATTGTAAGCGAGGCCTCTGAGTCAACAATAACTCGTTACCTGTGACGCAGCGGAGGTGTCAATGAACGTAAAGGCGGTAACAGTAGTGAAGCATTAGTAGAAGTTAGCCCAACATCAGCCTTAGAAGTTATTTTGCTGCAGAAGAATGTGAAACACGAAACTCTGACTTTTTAAAATAGTTGGGCGTTTTCGTCAACAGCCGAATGGCTTTCGTGCAATAGAACAAACAGCGTATTGCACAATGTAACACACCTTAGAAAAAAGCAACATACAAAAGATGCATCGGCCGGGAATCAAACCCAGGTCAACTGCTTGGAAAGGCAGCTATGCTAAGCACTATACCACCGACGTCCGGCATTTGCGAGGCTGCTTTCAGCTGCTTCATCCGGAACACGCGCATTGTAACGATGAGCAGAGAGTGACAGAAAATCGGCTGGGGCTCCGTGCCGTGTCTGAATTTGACTGCCTATAAATATGTGATCACTGCTATTGTTATTGTAAGCGCGGCCTCTGAATCAACAATCGACTCGTTACCTGTGACGCAGCGGAGGTTTCAATGAACGTAAAGGCGCTAACAATAGTGAAGCATTAGTAGAAATTAGCCCAACATCAGCCTAAGAAGTTATTTTGCTGCAGAAGAATCTGAAACAAGAAACTTTGACTTTTTAAAATAGTTGGGCGTTTTCGTCAAACAGCCGAATGACTTTCGTGCAATAGGATAAACAGCGTATTGCACATTATAACACACCTTAGAAGAGAGCAACATAGAAAAAATGCGTCGGCCGGGAATCAAACCCGGGTCAACTGCTTGAAAAGCAGCTATGCTAAGCACTATACCACCGAAGCCGGCATTTGCGAGGCTGTTTTCAGCTGTTCATCCGGAACACGCGCATTGTAACGATGAGCAGAGAGTGACAGAAAATCGGCTGGGGCTCCGTGCCGTGTCTGACTTTGACTGCCTATAAAATTGTGATCTCTGCTATCATTATTGTAAGCGCGGCCTCTGAATCAACAATCGACTCGTTACCTGTGACGCAGCGGAGGTTTCAATGAACGTAAAGGCGCTAACAGTAGTGAAGCATTAGTAGAAATTAGCCCAACATCAGCCTAAGAAGTTAAAGTTATTTTGCTGCAGAAGAATCTGAAACATGAAACTTTGACTTTTTAAAATAGTTGGGCGTTTTCGTCAAACAGCCGAGTGGCTTTCGTGCAATAGAATAAACAGCGTATTGCACAATAAGACACAACTTAGAAAAAAGCAACATAAAAAAGATGCGTCGGCCGGGAATCAAACCCGGGTCAACTGCTTGAAAAGCAGCTACGCTAAGCACTACACCACCGAAGCCGGCATTTGCGAGGCTGCTTTCAGCTGTTCATCCGGAACACGCGCATTGTAACGATGAGCAGAGAGTGACAGAAAATTGGCTGGGGCTCCGTGCCGTGTCTGAATTTGACTGCCTATATAATATGTGATCACTGCTATTATTATTGTAAGCGAGGCCTCTGAGTCAACAATCGACTCGTTACCTGTGACGCAGCGGAAGGTGTCAATGAACGTAAAGGCGCTAACAAGGGTGAAGCATTAGTAGAAGTTAGCCCAACATCAGCCTCAGAAGTTATTTTGCTGCAGAAGAATCTGAAACAAGAAACTTGACTTTTTAAAATAGTTGGGCGTTTTCGTCAAACAGCCGAATGGCTTTCGTGCAATATAATAAACAGCGTATTGCACAATAGACACAACTTAGAAAAAAGCAACATAAAAAGATGCGTCGGCCGGGAATCAAACCCGGGTCAACTGCTTGGAAAGCAGCTATGCTAACCACTATACCACCGAAGCCGGCATTTGCGAGGCTGCTTTCAGCTGTTCATCCGGAACTACGTCGCATTGTAACGATGGGCAGAGAGTGACATAAAATTGGCTGGGGCTCCGTGCCATGTCTGAATTTGGCTGCCTATAAAATTGTGATCACTGCTATTATTATTGTAAGCGCGGCCTCTGAGTCAACAATCAACTCGTTACCTGTGACGCAGCGGAGATGTATATGAGCTTAAAAGTGCTTACAGTGGTGAAGCATTAGTAGAAGTTAGCCCAACATTCAGCCTCCGAAGATATTTTGTGTCAGAAGAATCTGAAACATGAAACTTTGACTTTTTAAAATAGTTGGGCGTTTTCGTCAAACAGCCGAATGACTTTCGTGCAATAGGATAAATAGCGTATTGCACATTATAACACACCTTGGAAGAGAGCAACATAGAAAAAATGCGTCGGCCGGGAATCAAACCCGGGTCAACTGCTTGAAAAGCAGCTATGCTAAGCACTATACCACCGAAGCCGGCATTTGCGAGGCTGCTTTCAGCTGTTCATCCGGAACACGCGCATTGTAACGATGAGCAGAGAGTGACAGAAAATCGGCTGGGGCTCCGTGCCGTGTCTGAATTTGACTGCCTATAAATATGTGATCACTGCTATTATTATTGTAAGCGCGGCCTCTGATTCCACAATCGACTCGTTACCTGTGACGCAGCGGAGGTTTCAATGAACGTAAAGGCGCTAACAGTAGTGAAGCATTAGTAGAAGTTAGCCCAACATCAGCCTTAGAAGTTGTTTTGCTGCAGAAGAATGTGAAACACGAAACTCTGACTTTTTAAAATAGTTGGGCGTTTTCGTCAACAGCCGAATGGCTTTCGTGCAATAGAACAAACAGCGTATTGCACAATGTAACACACCTTAGAAAAAAGCAACATACAAAAGATGCATCGGCCGGGAATCAAACCCAGGTCAACTGCTTGGAAAGCAGCTATGCTAAGCACTATACCACCGAAGCCGGCATTTGCGAGGCTGCTTTCAGCTGTTCATCCGGAACACGCGCATTGTAACGATGAGCAGAGAGTGACAGAAAATCGGCTGGGGCTCCGTGCCGTGTCTGAATTTGACTGCCTATAAATATGTGATCACTGCTATCATTATTGTAAGCGCGGCCTCTGAATCAACAATCGACTCGTTACCTGTGATGCAGCGGAGGTTTCAATGAACGTAAAGGCGCTAACAGTAGTGAAGCATTAGTAGAAATTAGCCCAACATCAGCCTAAAAAGTTATTTTGCTGCAGAAGAATCTGAAACATGAAACTTTGACTGTTTAAAATAGTTGGGCGTTTTCGTGAAACAGCCGAATGGCGTTCATGCAATAGAATAAACAGCATATTGCACAATGTACCACAATTTAGCAAAAGCAACAAATAAAAGATGCGTCGGCCGAGAATCAAACCCGGGTCAACTGTTCGGAAGGCAGCTATGCTAAGCACTATACCACCGACGTCGGCATTTGCGAGGCTGCTTTCAGCTGCTCATCCGGAACACGCGCATTGTAACGATGAGCAGAGAGTGACAGAAAATCGGCTGGGGCTCCGTGCCGTGTCTGAATTTGACTGCCTATAAATATGTGATCACTGCTATTGTTATTGTAAGCGCGGCCTCTGAGTCAACAATCAACTCGTTACCTGTGACGCAGCGGAGATGTATATGAGCTTAAAAGTGCTTACAGTGGTGAAGCATTAGTAGAAGTTAGCCCAACTTCAGCCTCCGAAGATATTTTGTGTCAGAAGAATCTGAAACATGAAACTTTGACTTTTTAAAATAGTTGGGCGTTTTCGTCAAACAGCCGAATGACTTTCGTGCAATAGGATAAATAGCGTATTGCACATTATAACACACCTTGGAAGAGAGCAACATAGAAAAAATGCGTCGGCCGGGAATCAAACCCGGGTCAACTGCTTGAAAAGCAGCTATGCTAAGCACTATACCACCGAAGCCGGCATTTGCGAGGCTGCTTTCAGCTGTTCATCCGGAACACGCGCATTGTAACGATGAGCAGAGAGTGACAGAAAATCGGCTGGGGCTCCGTGCCGTGTCTGAATTTGACTGCCTATAAATATGTGATCACTGCTATTATTATTGTAAGCGCGGCCTCTGATTCCACAATCGACTCGTTACCTGTGACGCAGCGGAGGTTTCAATGAACGTAAAGGCGCTAACAGTAGTGAAGCATTAGTAGAAATTAGCCCAACATCAGCCTAAGAAGTTATTTTGCTGCAGAAGAATCTGAAACATAAAACTTTGACTTTTTAAAATAGTTGGGCGTTTTCGTCAAACAGCCGAATGACTTTCGTGCAATAGGATAAACAGCGTATTGCACATTATAACATACCTTAGAGGAGAGCAACATAGAAAAGGTGCGTCGGCCGGGAATCAAACCCGGGTCAACTGCTTGGAAAGCAGCTATGCTAACCAATATACCACCGAAGCCGGCATTTGCGAGGCTGCTTTCAGCTGTTCATCCGGAATACGTCCATAGTAACGATGGGCAGAGAGTGACATAAAATTGGCTTGGGCTCCGTGCCGTGTCTGAATTTGGCTGCCTATAAAATTGTGATCACTACTATTATTATTGTAAGCGCGGCTTCTGAGTCAACAATCAACTCGTTACCTGTGACGCAGCGGAGATGTCAATGAACGTAAAAGTGCTAACAGTGGTGAAGCATTAGTAGAAGTTAGCCCAACTTCAGCCTCAGAAGATATTTTGTGTCAGAAGAATCTGAAACATGAAACTCTGACTTTTTAAAATAGTTGGGCGTTTTCGTCAAACAGCCGAATGACTTTCGTGCAATAGGATAAACAGCGTATTGCACATTATAACATACCTTAGAGGAGAGCAACATAGAAAAGGTGCGTCGGCCGGGAATCAAACCCGGGTCAACTGCTTGAAAAGCAGCTATGCTAAGCACTATGCCACCGACGCCGGCATTTGCGAGGCTGCTTTCAGCTGTTCATCCGGAACACGCGCATTGTAACGATGAGCAGAGAGTGACAGAAAATCGGCTGGGGCTCCGTGCCATGTCTGAATTTGGCTGCCTATAAAATTGTGATCACTGCTATCATTAGTGTAAGCGAGGCTTTTGAGTGAACAATCGATTCGTTACCTGTGACGCAGCGGAGGTGTCAATGAACGTAAAGGCGGTAACAGTAGTGAAGCATTAGTAGAAGTTAGCCCAACATCAGCCTCAGAAGTTATTTTGCTGCAGAAGAATCTGAAACATGAAATACTGACTTTTAAAAATAGTTGGGCGTTTTCGTCAAACAGCCGAATAACTTTCGTGCAATAGAATAAACAGCGTATTGCACATTATAACACACCTTAGAAGAGAGCAACAAAGGAAAGATGCGTCGGCCGGGTATCGAACCTGGATCAACTTCTTGGAAGGCATCTATGCTAAGCAGTATACCACAAACGCCGGCATTTGCAATGCTGCTTTCAGCTGTTCATCCGGAACACGTGCATTGTAACGATGGGCAGAGAGTGACAAAAAATTGGCTGGAGCTCCGTGCCGTGTCTGAATTTGGCTCCCTATAAAATTGTGATCACTGCTATCATTATTTTAAGCGAGGCCTATGAGTCAACAATCGATTAGTTACTTCGGACGCAGCGGATGTGTCAATGAACGTAAAGGCGCTAACAGTTGTGAAGCATTAGTAGAAGTTAGGCCAATATCAGCCTTAGAAGTTATTTTTTTGCAGAAGAATCTGAAACATGAAACTCTGACTTTTTAAAATAATTGGGTGTGTTCGTCAAACAGCCGAATGGCTTTCATGCATTAGAATAAACAGCGTATTGCACAATTTAACACAACTTAGAAAAAAGCAACATAGAAAAGATGCGTCGGCCGGGAATCAACTCGGGTCAACTGCTTGGAAGGCAGCTATGCTAACCACTATACCTACGATGCCGGCATTTGTGAGGCTGCTTTCAGTTGTTCATCCGGAACACGTGCAATGTGACAATGGCAGAGAGTGACAGAAAATAGGCTGGAGCTCCGTACCGTGTCTACATTTCGCTGCCTATAAAATTGTGATCACTGCTATCATCATTGTAAGCGCGGCCTCCGAGTCAACTATCGACTCATTACCTGTGACGCAGAGAGGTGTCAATGAACGTAAAGGCGCTAACAGTGGTGAAGAAATAGTAGAAGTTAGCCCAACTTCAGCCTCAGAAGTCATTTTGTGTCAGAAGAATCTGAAACATGAAACTCTGACTTTTTAAAATAGCTGGGCGTTTTCGTCAAACAGCCCTATAGCTTTCGTGCAATAGAACAGAGTATTGCACAATTTCCATTTCATTTCATTTCATTTAATTATACTGTCAGCCCCATTTGGGCTCTAACAGGGGTGGAAAAAATCCAATATACATAAAAAAATAGGTACTCCCTATACAACTTCTCATATACATAACAATGAATGACAAGAAATAGCCAAAGCACTCTGCTCTTGAGGACATAAAATAAGCAAAATATAAACTATACATCTCTATACACGACATCCTTTAGGCCCTTCAAGAAAGAAGGTACGTGAAATTCGGCAGCCTGTTCCACTGACTGATCGCCCGCGGAAAGAAACTGAACTTAAAACAATCGTTGTGTGGTCTGGGAGAGGGGATGTACATGTTATGCCGGTGCCTTGACGTTTCCGCAGTTTTTAGATACATATACTTCGATTTGTCTATTTTACTTGTTGTTTAATGATTAAAAAGAGAACTTCAAGTCTTTCATACTCTGGCCTTTGTTCTAGTGGTTCAAGGTGGGCCAGCTTGCAAAGCTGAGTCGGGGAGTGGCAGCGCTGGTATTGGTCAAATATGAAACGCGACGCCGATCTTCGTATTCTATCTAGCTTAGTGCGATTATTTGTTGTGTACGGATTCTATACCACCTTTGCGTACTCCATAATTGGCCGTACGAGAGCCTTGTAAGCCAAGCATTTGATTTCCGGGCTAGCTTGATGCGAATTTCTCTGAAGTCTCCACAACGCTTTGTTAGCCTTAGCACGAATGGAGTCTACATGCAAATTCCATCGTAGATCGGAAGTTATTAATAAACGCAAATATTTGTGTTGTTCTACTCTGTCAAGCTCATGATCGTTTATAGAGTACGTCGTATTTAGAATGCGTTTTTTTCTAGTTACGGTCATCGTTACTGTTTTTGCGGCGTTTAGATCCATCTGCCAAGTGGTGCACCAGTTTTGTATTTTTTGGAGGTTTAAATTTAGTTCTGATTGATCGGTAGGAGAACTGACTGTTTTATACATTACGCCATCGTCTGCAAAAAACCTTATGGGGACCGTAAAATCTTTAGGTAAATCGTTGACAAAAATCAAAAACAGTAGTGGGCCCAAGAAGCTGCCTTCGGGAACTCCTGAAGTAACATTGGCAAGGGCAGATTTTTTCGTGCTGACTTGAACATACTGCTTGCGATTGGAGAAATAGGAGGAAAACCACTGCGTTAGGTTTGGGTTTTTAAAGATAGTGTTTATTTTTAACAACAGTTTAGCATGCGACACCTTATCAAAAGCTTTTGGAAAATCTAAGAGTATCATGTCAACCTGACCTTGCGAGTTAATTTCAGAGGAGAGATCATGAACAAGTTCAACAAGCTGAGTAATAGTAAATAGGCCTTTTCGAAATCCATGTTGCTGTGAGTATAATAGGTTGTGAACATCTAGATAAGCCAAAATATGCTTGGAGACAATATGCTCGAGAATCTTTGAACAAGTGCTTGTGAGCGAGATGGGACGGAAATTTTCGCAGTCGTTAGTAGTACCGCCTTTGTGTATATGTATGACCTTACCAACCTTCCAAGCAGTGGGAAAGCAACCACTACTTACAGAGGACTGGAAAATAATTGTCAAGTACTTCGAGACCCAAACTGCGTACCTATATAAAAATTCATTCAGTATTCCGTCAGGTCCTGCACTTTTCTTTTTGTCGATTTTAAGGAGCAGGTTCAATACTCCTTGTTCACTAATCGTTATTCCTTCTATAGCAGGTGTGTCAGAAGCCTCATTAAAAGTCGGTACTTGTCTGTCATCGTGGGTAAATACTGACGAAAAAAAAAGGCATTAAAAACTTTCAGCACGTGCTTGTGAGTTTTCTTTATCTGCATCAAGATGGATTTTTGTGTTTCGATTCACGTATCTCCAGAACTTTTCGGGTGCTTTGTGCAAGAACTTTTTTAGTTTGACATTATAAAAATTATCTTTGCAATTTTTAACTAGACGTCTCAATTCCTAGCTCATAGTGTGAATGGTTTCCTTCTCTTCAGGGCAAAGATTCTTTGAGTGAGCTTTCCGTTTTCGTTTACGTTGCCTTTTGGCATGGATCACGTCACGCGTTATCCAAGGACTTTTCTTTGCTATCTTTTTTTTGTCGTTTTGGCATATACAATTGAATGCATTCAGTGACCACCTGCGAGAAATAATCCCATAGTCTATTTGTACATGCATTTGATTTTTGCAGGAGAACAAAAGTATCGAAATAGTTTTCAACTTTTTCTAAAACAGAGAAGTTATCAGCAGCTTCGAAGTTCAGAACTGTACTTTTGTAATCCTTATGCAACCTAGCGGACGCCATATCTAAGGAAAACATAGCCATCTGATGATCTGATATGCCCTCGATTACATCACATGTTTTAACATTTTCCTCCATGAGTGAAGATACAAATACAAGGTCGAGAATAGAGAATACAGCCTTAAAAACACGTGTGTAGCTAGACACAATTTGGCATAGGTTAAAACAAAAGACAATGTCCAAAAGATATTCACAATGAGCTACTTCGTTTCTCATAATATCATGCGAATCCCATTGAATGCCTGGTAAGTTGAAATCCCCAATCAAAATTATTTTGTCGTCCTGATGCATATTATAATCCATAAAGCGTCTTATGTCGGTCAGAGTCGTAGCAGGAGAACAGGGGGGTCTGTTACATAACTCCAACGTACACAGGGTGATCATTTAATCGAATCTTTACCCATACGGCTTCAATATCACCAGCATCTGGCAAAGTTTGATACTTTATGTCTCTATTAATCATAAGTGCTACCCCGCCTCCTCTCGCGCCTTGGTCCTTCCTTATTAAGACGTAACCTGGCGGTGTAACTTCCACATCATGTACATCACTGTGCAACTATGTCTCAGTGATTGCCAATATGTCAGGATCGTGTTCCAAGGTTACACTTTCTATTAAGTGACTTTTGTTCAGTACGCTGCGAGCATTTAAGTTGATGATCTTAAAGTCAGCCTGTTTTTGTCTTTCAGGTCATTTGTGGTTGGGTTTAGCAGATGCTTTGCACTTGATCTTCTCCTTGGCATCATCATTCCAGGCGTACAAAACATTGTTGATAAGAACTTTGTCATAAACCAGTCTAACTTTCGCTCCTTTCTTTCTTTCTTCTAGACTTGAGACCCACAAGTTTCTCCGTATCTCAGTTACACGTTTTGAGTAGTCCTCACTAATGTTAATACGAGTGCCTTTTAGCTTGAAACAATTTTTCAATATCTTTACTTTGTCTCGAGAGTCTGCCACTCTAGGGATTACAGGGCGGTCTTTGGCAGGGAATTTCTTTCCCAGTCTATGTATTCTTTCTATAGAATTCAGTTTCTGGTTGAGAATGGAGCCAAATATACCGTCATTTATTTTTTTCAGTAAGTCATCATCATTCTCAGGGCCTTCTTCTTTTACGCCTCTAATAATACGGTTGTTTCGTCTCGAGCGGTTTTCTAGGTCGTCAACCTTACTGCACAGAGCACTCAATTCTGTATGGCTCCTATTGACTGCATTCTCAAGCTTTAGCAGCCTACCATCCACTTTATCTATGCACTCTAATTTTTTCTCAATTGTTAATAATCTGTTTTGAACTTGAATCATAGCAGACTCAGATGAGGCCTGTTGCTCTTACATTTGCGAAACTTTAGAGAAGATAGTTTTTTGCATCTCTAGCAGTTCCTTAAACATTGCATCCGTAATAGGTCCAGGGTTTTGCTCGACATCTCCCGACAGTGAAAGCAACAGACCCGCTAGCGCCAAACAGTCACTTATGCAGTTCAGAATGCTGTGTGGACACGGCAACACTATTTAGCAAGGATCGTCACTACGGAAGCCATATTTCCAATCAACAACCTGCACGAGAAGGGGTACGTTAGGTGACATCATCGCGGCTTGGTTGCCGTGTCCACTGCTGCTTGAAGCGATTGGCGTCCCTTTTATAACCGCTGGCGTGGCGCTGGCGGGCTTAACTGGTGACGTCACCATGCCACGTAGTGTGCGCAGTAAAGATGATGCTCGGGCTGCAGGCGCGGCGCCACTGGCGTATCAAAGATATCACCAGCAACGATACCCTTGCCGAGCTTGAACGGTGCATCAAAGGTGTGACGCAGATCAAGCTGGCCCGCGCAAAACGCCGATGAGCCGGTCGACGAAGAAAAGCATCCCGTCAAAACCTGCACGAGTAGGGGTACGTTAGGTGACATTGTCGCGGCTTGGTTGCCGTGTCCAAATTTTAACACAACTTAGCAAAAGCAACAAAGAAAAGATGCTTCGGCCGAGAATCGAACCAAGGTCAACTGCTTGGAAGGCAGCTATGCAAACCACTATACCACTGATGCCGGCATTTGCAGGGATGCTTTCAGCTGTTCATCCGGAACACGTGCATTGCACAATATAACACAACTTAGAAAAAAGCAACATAGAAAAGATGCGTCACCCGGGAATCAAACCCGGGTCAACTGCATGGAAGGAAGCTATGCTAACCACTATACCACCGACGCCAGCATTTGTGCGGCTGCTTTCAGCTGTTCATCCGAAACACGTGCATTGTAACGATGGGCAGAGAGTGATAGAATATTGCCTGGTGCTCCGTCCCGTGTCTGAATTTGGCTGCCTATAAAATTGTGATCACTGCTATGATTATTGTAAGCGCGGCCTCTGAGTCAACAATCGACTCACTACCTGTAACGCAACGGAGATGTCAATGAACGCAAAGGCACTAACAGTGGTGAAGCATTATTAGAAGTTAGCCCAACTTCAGCGTCAGAAGTTATTTTGTGTCAGAAGAATCTGAAACAAGAAACGCTGACTTTTTAAAATAGTTAGGCCTTTTCGTCAAACAGCCGAATGGCTTTCGTGCAGTGTAAATAACAGTGTATTGCTCAATGTAACACAACTCAGCAAAAGGAACAAAGAAAAGATGCGTCGGCCGGGAATAGAACACGGATACACTGCTTGGAAGGCAGCTATGCTAACCACTATACCACCGACGCCGGAATTCGCAAGGCTGCTTTCAGCTGTTCATCCGGAACACGTGCATTGTAACGATGGACAGAGGGTGACAGAAAATTGGCTGAGGCTCCGTGCCGTGTCTGAAAGTGGCTGCCTAAAATGTTGTGATCTGATCACTGCTATCATTATTGTAAGCGCGGCCTCTGAGTCAAATATCGACTCGTTACCTGTGACGCAGCGGAGGTGTCAATAAACGCAATTGCGCTCACAGTGGTGAAGCATTATTATAAATTAGCCCAACTTCAGCGTCAGATGTTATTTTCTTGCAGAAGAATCTGAAACATGAAACTCTAACTTTTTAAAATAGTCGGGCGTTTTCGTCAAACAGCCGAATGACTTTCGTGCAATAGAACAAACAGCGGATTGCACAATGTAACACAACTTAGAAAAAAGAAACATAGAAAAGATGCACCGGCCCGGAATCAAACCCAGATCAACTGATTGATTGATATGTGGGATTTAACGTCCCAAAACCACCATATGATTATGAAAGACGCCGTAGTGGAGGGCTCCGGAAATTTAGACCACCTGGGGTTCTTTAACGTGCACCCAAATCTGAGCACACGGGCCTACAACATTCCCGCCTCCATCGGAAATGCAGCCGCCGCAGCCGGGATTTGAACCCGCGACCTGCGGGTCAGCAGCCGAGTACCTTAGCCACTAGACCACCGCGGCGTGGCCCAGATCAACTGCTTGGAAGGCAGCTATGCTAACCACTATACCACCGACGCCCGCATTTGCGAGGCTGCATTCAGCTGTTCATCTGGAACACGTGCATTGTAACGATGGGCAGACAGTGATAGAATATTGCCTGGTGCTCCGTCCCGTGTCTGAATTTGGCTGCCTATGAAGTTCTGATCGCTGCTACCATTATTCTAAACGCGGCCTCTGAGTCAACAATCGACTCGTTACCTGTGACGCAGCGGAGGTGTCAATGAACGTAAAGGCGCTAACAGTGTTGAAGCAGTAGTAAACGTTTGCCCAACTTCATCCTCAAAAGTTATTTTCTTGCATAAGTATCTGAAACATGAAACTCTGACTTTTTAAAATATTTGGGCGTTTTCGTGAAACAGCCGAATGGCTTCCGTGCAATGGAATAAACAGCGTCTTGCACATTATAACACAACTTAGCAAAAGCAACAAAGAAAAGGTGCGTCGGCCGGGAATCAAACCCGGGACAACTGCTTGGAAGGCAGCTATGCTTACCACCATACCACCGACGCCGGCATTTGCGAGGCTGCTTTCAGCTGTTCATCCGGAACACGTACATGGTAACGATGGGCAGAGGGTCACAGGAAATTGTCTGGGGCTCCGTGCCGTGTCTGAATTCGGCTGCCTATAAAATTGTGATCACTGCCATCTATATTATATGCGAGGCTTCTTAGTCAACAATCGACTCGTTACCTGTGACGCATCGGAGGTGTCAATGAACGTAAAGGCGCTAACAGTGTTGAAGCAGTAGTAGACGTTTGCCCAACTTCATCTCAAAAGTTATTTTCTTGCATAAGTATCTGAAACATGAAATTCTGACTTTTTAAAGTAGTCGGGCGTTTTCGTGAAACAGCCGAATGGCTTCCGTGCAATGGAATAAACAGCGTCTTGCACATTATAACACAACTTAGCAAAAGCAACAAAGAAAAGGTGCGTCGGCCGGGAATCAAACCCGGGACAACTGCTTGGAAGGCAGCTATGCTAACCACCTATACCACCGACGCCGGCATTTGCGAGGCTGCTTTCAGCTGTTCATCCGGAACACGTACATGGTAACGATGGGCAGAGGGTCACAGGAAATTGTCTGGGGCTCCGTGCCGTGTCTGAATTCGGCTGCCTATAAAATTGTGATCACTGCCATCTATATTATATGCGAGGCTTCTTAGTCAACAATCGACTCGTTACCTGTGACGCATCGGAGGTGTCAATGAACGTAAAGGCGCTAACAGTGTTGAAGCAGTAGTAGACGTTTGCCCAACTTCATTCTCAAAAGTTATTTTCTTGCATAAGTATCTGAAACATGAAATTCTGACTTTTTAAAGTAGTCGGGCGTTTTCGTCAAACAGCCGAATGACTTTCGTGCAATAGAATAAACAGCATATTGCACAATATAACACAACTTAGCAAAAGCAACATAGAAAAGATGCGTCGGCCAGGAATCAAACCCGGGTCAGCTGCTTGGAAGGCAGCTATGCTAACCACCATACCACCGACGCCTGCATTTGCGAGGCTGCTTTCAGCTGTTCATCCGGAACACGTGCATTGTAACGATGGGCAGGAAGTGATAGAATATTGCCTGGTGCTCCGTCCCGTGTCTGAATTTGGCTGCCTATAAAATTGTGATCACTGCTATCATTATTGTAAGCGCGGCCTCTGAGTCAACAATCGACTCATTACCTGTGACGCAGCGGAGGTGTCAATGAACGTGAAGGCGCTAACAGTGTTGAAGCAGTAGTAGACGTTTGCCCAACTTCATCCTCAAAAGTTATTTTCTTGCTGAAGTATCTGAAACACGCCCCGCCACGGTGGTCTAGTAGCTAAGGTACTCGGCTGCTGACCCGCAGGGCGCGGGTTCGAATCCCGGCTGCGGTGGCTGCATTTCCGATGGAGGCGGAAATGTTGTAGGCCCGTGTGCTCAGATTTGGGTGCACGTTAAAGAACCCCAGGTGGTCTAAACTTCCGGAGCCCCCCACTACGGCGTCTCTCATAATCATATAGTGGTTTTGGGACGTTAAACCCCACATATCAATCAATCAAGTATCTGAAACAAGAAACTCTGACTTTTTAAAATAGTCGGGCGTTTTCGTCAAACAGCCGAATGGCTTTCGTGCAATAGAACAAACAGCGGATTGCACAATGTAACACAACTTAGAAAAAAGCAACATAGAAAACATGCGCCGGCCGGGAATCAAACACACATTACATCTTGGAAGGCAGCTATGCTAACCACTATACCACAGACGCCAGCGTTTGCGAGGCTGCTTCAGCTGTTCATCCGTGACACGTGCATTGTAACGATGGGCAGAGAGTGACAGAATATTGCCTGGTGCTCCGTCCCGTGTCTGAATTTGGCTGCCTATGAAGTTCTGATCGCTGCTACCATTATTGTAAACGCGGCCTCTGAGTCAACAATCGACTCGTTACCTGTGACGCAGCGGAGATGTCAATGAATGTAAAAGCGCTAACAGTGGTGAAGCATTAGTAGAAGTTAGCCCAACATCAGCCTCAGAAGTTATTTTGCTGCAGAAGAATCTGAAACATGAAATACTCGCTTTTAAATATAGTTGGGCGTTTTCGTCAAACAGCCGAATGACTATCGTGCTATAGAATAAACAGCGTATTGCACATTATAGCACACCTTAGAAGAGAGCAACATAGAAAAGGTGCGTCGGCCGGGAATCAAACCCGGGTCAACTGCTTGGAAAGCAGCTATGCTAACCAATATACCACCGAAGCCGGCATTTGCGAGGCTGCTTTCAGCTGTTCATCCGGAACACGTGCATAGTAACGATGGGCAGAAAGTGACAGAAAATTCGCTGGGGCTCCGTGCCGTGTCTGAATTAGGCTGCCTATAAAATTGTGATCAATGCTATTATTATTGTAAGCGCGGCCTCTGAGTCAACAATTGACTCGTTACCTGTGACGCAGCGGACATGTCAATGAACGTAAAAGCGCTAACAGTGGTGAAGCATTATTAGAAGTTAGCCGAACTTCAGCGTCAGAAGTTATTTTGTGTCAGAAGAATCTGAAACAAGAAACGCTGACTTTTTAAAATAGTTAGGCCTTTTCGTCAAACAGCCGAATGGCTTTCGTGCAGTGTAAATAACAGTGTATTGCTCAATGTAACACAACTCAGCAAAAGCAACAAAGAAAAGATGCGTCGGCCGGGAATAGAACACGGATACACTGCTTGGAAGGCAGCTATGCTAACCACTATACCACCGACGCCGGCATTCGCAAGGCTGCTTTCAGCTGTTCATCCGGAACACGTGCATTGTAATGATGGGCAGAGAGTGACAAAAAGTTGGCTGGGGCTCCGTGCCGTGTCTGAATTTGGCTGCCTATAAATATGTGATCACTGCTATCATTATTGTAAGCGCGGTCTCTGAATCAACAATCGACTCGTTACCTGTGACGCAGCGGAGGTTTCGATGAACGTAAAGGCGCTAACAGTAGTGAAGCACTAGTAGAAGTTAGCCCAAATTCAGCCTCAGAAGTTATTTTTGCAGAAGAATCTGAAACATGAAACACTGACTTTTAAAAATAGTTGGGCGTTTTCGTCAAACAGTCGAATGGCTTTCGTGCAATAGAATAAACAGCGTATCGCACATTATAACACACCTTAGAAAAGAGCAACATAGAAAAGATGCGTCGCCCGATAATCAAACCCGGGTCAACTGTTCGGAAGGCAGCTATGCTAAGCACTATGCCACCGACGCCGGCATTTGCGAGGCTGCTTTCAGCTGTTTATCCGGAACACGCGTATTGTAACGATGGGCAGAGCGTGACAGAAAATTGGCTGGGGCTCCGTGCCGTGTCTTAATTAGGCTGCCTATAATTATGTGATCACTGCTATCTTTATTGTAAGCGCGGCCTCTGAATCAACAATTGATTCGTTACCTGGGACGCAGCGGAGGTTTCAATGAACGTAAAGGCGCTAACAGTAGTGAAGCATTAGTAGAAGTTAGCCCAACTTCAGCCTCAGAAGTTATTTTGTGTCAGAAAAATCTAAAACATGGAACTTTGACTTTTTAAAATAGTTGGGCGTTTTCGTGAAACAGCCGAATGGCTTTCATGCAATAGAATAAACAGCATATTGCACAATGTAACTCAACTTAGCAAAAGCAACAAAGAAAAGATGCGTCGGCCGGGAGTCGAACCCGGGTCAACTGCTTGGAAAGCAGCTATGCTAACCAATATACCACCGAAGCCGGCATTTGCGAGGCTGCTTTCAGCTGTTCATCCGGAACACGTGCATTGTAATGATGGGCAGAGAGTGACAAAAAGTTGGCTGGGGCTCCGTGCCGTGTCTGAATTTGGCTGCCTATAAATATGTGATCACTGCTATCATTATTGTAAGCGCGGTCTCTGAATCAACAATCGACTCGTTACCTGTGACGCAGCGGAGGTTTCAATGAACGTAAAGGCGCTAACAGTAGTGAAGCACTAGTAGAAGTTAGCCCAAATTCAGCCTCAGAAGTTATTTTATTGCAGAAGAATCTGAAACATGAAACACTGACTTTTAAAAATAGTTGGGCGTTTTCGTCAAACAGTCGAATGGCTTTCGTGCAATAGAATAAACAGCGTATCGCACATTATAACACACCTTAGAAAAGAGCAACATAGAAAAGATGCGTCGCCCGATAATCAAACCAGGGTCAACTGTCCGGAAGGCAGCTATGCTAAGCACTATGCCACCGACGCCGGCATTTGCGAGGCTGCTTTCAGCTGTTTATCCGGAACACGCGTATTGTAACGATGAGCAGAAAGTGACAGAAAATCGGCTGGGGCTCCGTGCCATGTCTGAATTTGGCTGCCTATAAAATTGTGATCACTGCTATCATTAGTGTAAGCGAGGCTTTTGAGTGAACAATCGACTCGTTACCTGTGACGCAGCAGAGGTGTCAATGAACGTAAAGGCGGTAACAGTAGTGAAGCATTAGTAGAAGTTAGCCCAACATCAGCCTCAGAAGTTATTTTGCTGCAGAAGAATCTGAAACATGAAATACTGACTTTTAAAAATAGTTGGGCGTTTTCGTCAAACAGCCGAATAACTTTCGTGCAATAGAATAAACAGCGTATTGCACATTATAACACACCTTAGAAGAGAGCAACAAAGGAAAGATGCGTCGGCCGGGTATCGAACCTGGATCAACTTCTTGGGAGGCATCTATGCTAAGCAGTATACCACAAACGCCGGCATTTGCGAGGTTGCTTTCAGCTGTTCATCCGGAACACGTGCATTGTAACGATGGGCAGAACGTGACAGAAAGTTGGCTGGGGCTCCGTGCCGTGTCTGAATTTGACTGCCTATAAATAAGTGATCACTGCTATCATTATTGTAAGCACGGCCTCTGAATCAACAATTGATTCGTTACCTGGGACGCAGCGGAGGTTTCAATGAACGTAAAGGCGGTAACAGTAGTGAAGCATTAGTAGAAGTTAGCCCAACATCAGCCTCAGAAGTTATTTTGCTGCAGAAGAATCTGAAACATGAAATACTGACTTTTAAAAATAGTTGGGCGTTTTCGTCAAACAGCCGAATAACTTTCGTGCAATAGAATAAACAGCGTATTGCACATTATAACACACCTTAGAAGAGAGCAACAAAGGAAAGATGCGTCGGCCGGGTATCGAACCTGGATCAACTTCTTGGGAGGCATCTATGCTAAGCAGTATACCACAAACGCCGGCATTTGCGAGGTTGCTTTCAGCTGTTCATCCGGAACACGTGCATTGTAACGATGGGCAGAGAGTGATATAATATTGCCTGGTGCTCCGTCCCGTGTCTGAATTTGGCTGCCTATAAAGTTCTGATCGCTGCTACCATTATTGTAAATGCGGCCTCTGAGTCAACAATCGACTCGTTACCTGTGACGCAGCGGAGGTGTCAATGAACGCAAAGGCACTAACAGTGGTGAAGCATTATTAGAAGTTAGCCCAACTTCAGCGTCAGAAGTTATTTTGTGTCAGAAGAATCTGAAACAAGAAACGCTGACTTTTTAAAATAGTTAGGCCTTTTCGTCAAACAGCCGAATGGCTTTCGTGCAGTGTAAATAACAGTGTTATAACAGTAACAGTGGCCGTCGTTGAGAACGTCGTAGTCGCTTGTTAGTCGTTTTGCATTGTGTATCAGTCGCTGCGTCCAATAATGGCTGCGTCGGTTTACTCGGCAGCTAACAAGTTGTGTCGTCAGGTTTTCTTCTGGCCACGATGTTTGGAAGTCGCAGCTGCATGGAGGCTGCTGCAGGCTCTTGTGATTTCGTCACGTCATTGTTACCGGCGGCGCAGGCGGTGGCGGAGAATCTTGGGTAGTAACGGCTGGGAGACCGGCTCTGAGCAGGGCCTTGAATGCGGTGATGCCTAGCTGCCTTGCGATGGCGAACAGTGAAGTCGTCGGGGAGACTACTGTGCTCCTGCGAGGTAGTCGGCGATGTCACGTTGCTGTTCTTCTGGCTGCGGAAGCGGCGCGTTAGGGGCGGAGCCGCGCAGTTCGATCTCACGCGGGAAGTGTTTATGTTTATAAGAAGGAAAAGAAGAGAAAAGTGAGCCCCGTAACTGTATGCATTAGGGTGCGACACCTCAACAGTATATCACAAAGGATGGGTGAGAGGAGGGATTAAAAGGATAGTATTAAAGGTATAGAGCGATACAGTGATGCGCTGGGACAGCGAGCGAGGAGATATCGAAGGATAGGAGAGATAGGAAAGATGGAAACATGGTCACAGGAGTCCGAGGACCGATCTCACGGTATTGGCAGCGGCGATACGTGTGACTGGCTTCTCCGCAGTAATAGAGGTGAGTCGAGTGCACCAAACGTAGGCCTTCCTCGGCGGGTACCGCTGGACGGCTGGTGAGTGGCATAACGGCGGTGGTGGTGGCGGCGGCGTATGACGACGGTAGTGCTGCTGTACGGCGTCCTGCCGGGGTCGTGGAGAGGGTACGTTCGGTCGTGCTGCGGCAGCGTAGCTCAAGGCCCACGGCAGAGGCTTTAGTTGTCGAGGGGCACCAAACGACTGCTGGTGTTTTTTATTAACGATCTCGTCTATCGAGTTTACCTCAGTTTGCGATCTGGAGAACATCGGCAGCTCCTCACGCTTAATCACCCTGATTGTCTCGCTCAAGTCATTGCTTCCGAGCGCTTTAACACCACTCTAGATCGCGCATTTTTCACGCCTTTTAGATGATTTTGGCCTCCAAAACTAATTCCAAGACCATCTTCGCTGGGTTGCGTGCAAGTGCAACGAAAAGTTTTTCCTTCGCTCCTCTCATGTGAAAATGGACGTTTTTGTCCTGAGGCATGTCAGCACCGGATGGTGGGAAAGCCGTGTCATCTCCTCCGTAAGAATAGTAGCAGTTTATTCTGGCCAATTCTTTACGATAGATGCTTGTGAGTTGCGAGGAAGCTGTTCCACTTCGTCAGATGGGAATCTGTTCTTCAGTCAGGTCCTATCACAGCCTTCCAATGAGATGCATACAAAGTGAAGCATGTTATCTAGGTCCCAGTTTTTGAACGGCACAGTCCTCTCGTTACACTCAAGCTGTGTATCACTCCCGCATTCTAGAACGTCCCTTCACTCAACGCTCCACCTGCACTTGAGAAAGCCGACGGGAGCACCGTCTCTAGGCACGGCAAGTCACTGCATATCAGCGATACTCTGCTGCGCTTCTTGAGTAGCGCAGCGTTATTTTTGTGCCGAGATGTGGCGCAGTGGTCAACTCTGTCAAGTGAAGGGTGAAAGTCGAGTCGAGGAGCGTTTCTGAATACGGGGGTCAGAGTCTTCACTTGCTGAACCCATGAATATAGGCGGCTCCTTCGGCCGCTCAATCCCAATCGAAGGTAGTAACGCAGTGGCTGTCAATGTTGTTGCCGTCAAGGTCACGAACGTTGTCTGGTAGGAGCCCAAACTCTGGTGGAAGACTTTGTTGCCTGCGGGTGGCTCGCTGGTCGGGGTCGGCGTGAATGTCTCCTTGACGGTGTGGCATTGACTCACCACTGTAGAGGGGCGTTCGGTGCATGAGCCGGGAAGTACCTTCACCATATGTCATGGGGTCATGAAGTCGACAAAGGGAGCAACAACACGCATTACTCAAAGCCTACTACAAAAAATATGGACATTCAGGCGCCAACAGTATAACATGCATAATTTTATACCATTGTGACTCTTTTTTCATGCTTATAAATGTATAGGCACAGGTTAGTTTGCATTTCTGCCCCATCAGAGTGATGCCACCACGACCAGTAATCGTGCGCGCATCCTCTACATCAACATTCGACTGCTTAACTCTCAAGCAGCGACAGTGTCACTCAATATAAAGGCGTAACCAGTGCCAAAAGTTATTATAGGTAAGCCCGACTCAAGCATCAAAAATGCACTTGCTTAAGTAGGCTTTGACAAAGCCATCTCTCAAACCTTTGAAATAGCTGGGAGTTCTCATCAAATAGTGGAATTCCTGCGAAACAAGAAACGGTGTAGTGCACATTGCAACGCAACCTTTAAAAAAGTAACAAAAAAAAAGAAACATATGCGTCGGCCGGGAATCGAACCCGGGTCAACTGCTTGGAAGGCAGCTATGCTAACCACTATACCACCGACGCTTCTTTTTCTTTCATACCAGTTTTGCACAAGGTACACACATCCATATGAGTCACTGTAAACAGTAACATACAAACAGAAGTGATGACAAAAAAGCCGCGGAACTATTAGTGATTACAGTGCTAAAATTCCTTCAGGTTCACCAGGGGTTCGACCCTGGAGAGCCATTCCGGAACAAAATCTTGTTGTTTGAGTATATCAATGTACTGAGCAATGCTTTCGCGGAACAGCATGCGGGCCGGACGACTGTCAGGGTCACAGTAGTAACCGGCCATTCTCGCCCGCCATAGACAATGGAGGCCAAGCAGCATTATAAGATCGAAAGGCAGTCCCTCCTCTTTTTCTACTGTTAAAAACCTGATACCCAGTGAATGTAAGGGAAGTTCCTTTTTTAGAGTTCTCTGTAAAACATCCCAGAAGTATACCCCTTCCCAACAATGTAGAAAAACGTGATCTATTTTCTCCGGCTTTCGGCAGATCAAACAGTGCGAACCCCATGGCATATAAAATCCCCTATCTTCTAAAAAAGTTTTAACCGGCCGTGTTCCGGAGTGTAATTTAAAATAAAAGCTTTTTGCACTAGGCTGAATTTGCATTTTCTTAACACGCTTAAGAACATCATTGCCTTCTCCCCCGGTAATAATTAACCTATATATAGGAACTGGAAAAATCATGTCGCATATGTCTTTATGCAATTTCTTTCGCCCGACCGAAGAAAGGTATTCATTGGAAAACCGAACTGACAAGAACCGGACACTGTCTGCAACTTCCTTAAAGAAACCTCGCGTAGCTCCCGGCATGCTTGCGGTGCTAACCACAAAGTTAGGCAGAACACGACAAAGGCGTAACTGGCATACCGTTCTTAAGAAGGGGTGTTGCACATCTCGAAAGAAAATAAAACGATTAACTAGTTGTCGCACGAACATATGCGATAGGCTTAGTCCCCCCTGTTTTACTCTTCGGAACAGATTTGTCCTACTACATTTTTCCCAAGTAGACCCCCATATAAACACAGCAAATATCCTATGCAGCTTTTGCACATGCACCCGTGAGCAACACAAAACCTGCATCACATACCATAATTTGCTCATTAAAAATATGTTGCATACAGTGGCTTTGGCGAACATTGAGAGACAGTTGCCATTCCACTGCGCTGTCCTTTCGCGCGTTTCTTTTATTTGTTCAGTCCAGTAATCATTGGTGTTTTTGTAGTGCTGGAAAGGCACGCCTAGATATTTTACAGGAGTATTAAACCAGTGAACGTTAGCATAGGTATCTGGGGTTGATGTCCAGTCTCCGTGCCACAACCCCAGACACTTCCCCAATTAACCCGCCTTCCTGTAATTTCTCCAAAATTTTTAACAACGGCAACTGTCTCTTGTACACTCTCTTTAGTGGTGCAACACACTGCTACATCATCAGCGTATGCCAAAACCTTTACCTCGGCGTCAAGCAGTCTGAAACCACGGATGGTCTCGTTTTCTATTATGGCCAAGCATAAGCTCTCTATGTACAATGCAAACAAGAGTGGACTTGCCGGACATCCCTGGCGTACAGAACGTTCCAGCCTAATGGGAGACCCCAGGATCTTGTTAATAATTAGTCGTGTAGTAGAGTTTTTATACGCCAAAACTATGCCCTCTGTAATCACTGATCCGACATTGACATGTTCAAGTATGGAGAATAACACATCTTGCGGAACACAGTCAAAAGCCTTTTCTAAATCAAGCTGGAGGATCGCAACATGAGAATTAAAAGCATCGCAACTCTCAAGGACACATCGCATTGTGTGTGTGTTCAGCAATATTGAGCGCCCCTTGATGCCACACGTTTGGTGCTCCCGAACTATTCCAGTAATTACGGACTGCAATCTACCTGCCAATACCTTCATGAGTATTTTGTAGTCAGTGTTGGTTAGCGAAATGGGCCTATACGAGGAAACTAGTTTTAATTTTGCTTTGTCATCCGTCTTAGGTATTAGAATAGTGTGCATCTCGGCAAATGAAGGTGGTAACTTTTTGATTGCGTAGGCTTCCTTAAACACAGCTTGTAACACTGGTGAAACTTCTGTTTTAAAAGCTTTATACCACATCGCACCGAGACCGTCAGGCCCCGGCGATTTCCCAGCGGCGAGACTATCTATTGCATATTCAATTTCGGAAATGGTTATAGGCCTCTCTAACGCTTCTTTCATTTCGAGGGATAATTGCGGCATCCGGCTCAAGAAAGTGTCCTTGAACTTCGTAACATCTACTAATGCGGCTGCGAAGAGACCCTTGTAATACCGAAAGAAAGCTTCAGCGATAGTGCTGTTAGTATTAAGCAGAATTCCATTTTCCTCTATTTCGTCGATGTGATTACGACGCGCTCGCGATTTCTCGATTCCAAGTGCGCGCTTGGTGGGAGTCTACCCCATAGCCCACGCCTCTGCTCTCGCTCGAATGAGGGCTCCTCTGTAGCGTTCCTGCTCTACTAGCTCAATTTGTCGTTTCACCGTTCGAATATCTTCTTTATATGCACCGGGCTCCTTGCTCTCTAATGCTATCAATTTCTTAAGCGTTGTTCTGAGTTCATTTTCTTTCATTCTTTCTTGATATTTTAGAGTACTAGATCTCGATATGGCTTTCATTTTAACGCTTTGCTTCAAAAGCTCCCATTCCTCGCCAACATTTCAGGCTCCGATCACTTTAATGTTCCTTATTCCCTCAATCACAAAATTATTAAAAATGTCATCCCGAATTAGTTTAGCGTTAAACTTCCATAAATCCCAACTAAATTTGTTTTCTTTTTGTTTAAGCCCCACGTTGCCTTGTACAAGACAATAGTCAGAGAAAGAGACAGGTAAGACTGTGTAACTATTGCTTTTAGCTAGCATCTCCCCTGCCATGTATATCCTATCAAGACGTCCGTGACTGGTTCCCCGAAAATGCGTAAATCGAACTTCGCGACCTGCTTCGAGGCACTCCGCAACATCATCCAGGTCGGATTCATTCAGCAAGTCATAGAGCACTTCAACACTTCTGTCTCGCACATGGCGGTTATTAATTCTATCTTTCGCGCTCAATACACAATTGAAATCCCCCAATAAAACAAGCTGTTTTGGTGTCCGCAAATGTTGCTTATTTAACGAAAAGAAAGTTTCACGGTCTGCCTCCACGTTCGGCGCAGAGACACAAATGACGCGCCATTCAATTTCGCTAGTACTAAAATCACAAGTCACTGTTCTACCAGAGTCACAAGAAAAGTGACTTTCAACAATCAATCCCGGAATCTTTTTAACAAAAAGAACACAACCGGCCGAAGTTCCATTTGCGTGACTAACTATGGCATAATATTTAGACGTAAACCGCAGCATCATGCTCCGGGTCTCCTCCTCACCTTCCACATTTGTCTCCTGCACGGCTAACACGTCAATATCTTGGTCAATTAACAGGCGATACACTTGAGCCTGCTTTTTCCTGGAGGCCAAACCTCGGACATTTAAGGTTGCAAAGCTCAATGCCCAGTGAGAAGCCATCGTTACTCGCAAAAAAAAGGAGGGGGTAGGCCCGGAGCATGGTGCTTACCGTGTACGTCTAGCTCCCTGCTAGACGTCTCCGGGGGCATCCGGTGGTCCGGCATCAGTTAGCTGCTGGTCCCTTGGAGTGCCAACCGGTCGGTCCACAGGTAGATTGGACCTCGCTCTGAGGCCCGAGCGCCGTCCCGGTGTCGCCTTCGCTGGTGGTCCCTCAACTTTGCCCTCGTGAGCAGTGCCCGCAGATGGCTCCAGCGAACGCTTGACCGCCGAGCTCGTGTTGATCCTGCGGGTCGTTCCGTGCGCTGGCATGTCGCGTCCTCTCGCCACCTGCGTCGACATGTCCACCAATTGGCTTTGTGCGTATTCAGTGGAATTCTCTTGGCCGGTGTCCGCCTCAGCCGTTTCTTTCTCCTCGGGTTCCGACGCTGTATCGTAATCTTCAGGCGAAACCGGCCCGCGTTCAACCAGGGAACTAGCCGCGTCTCCTGCCCCCTTAGCCGCGTCTTCCGCCTCAGCGGCGTCCATTGTCTGCTCTTCGATCTCATCGCACGTTGCAGCGCTCGTAACTGCTGCATACGACCGGAGGCACTGAGCGTCTCGATGTCCAAATCGCCGACAAATTGAACACCGTGGCACCCTGCAGTCTCGCCGTACATGACCAGTCCCTTTGCACCGCAAGCATTGCATAGGCCTGCCCGGCGCCACAACTAGGGCCAATTCCCCTGCAACGCGCACTTGGTGCGGAAGGTCCTCCACCGTAACTCCACTGTTTAACTTGAGTAGCACGGTTCTCGTCGTCGACGCTTTGTCGCTGACGCCGTCAACTCTCCAGCGCTCTCGATTCACTTCGACAACATTGCCGAAGGCCGCGAACGCAGTCCGCACATCCTCATCGCCGACTCCGTAAAGCAGCCAATGAAGACGCAGTTTTATCTGCCGGTCCTGGGGATCAACGATGAGACACCGGTGTCCCTTCACCTGAAGTTCCTTGAGGGCCAGCAGTTTCTTCGTCGCGTCTTCTCCGTTCAGTGTAACCGCCCAGACCGGATTAATCTGGTACGCTCCGAGTGCTATGATGTCCGTTAGCACTCCCGTGGGGCCCAACGCGTCTCTGAAGTCTTCAACCCTGTAAGGTCTCGCTAGAACGTCTCCGTGCAAAAACACAGTATTTAAGGCAACGCGTCCTGTTGGCAGATGAGGCAGAATCACTTGGTATTCTTCAGTTGACCTGTTACCGCGGCCCTCAAGGGCCGCTGAAGCCGCTCCGACGGAGCCCTGCATTCTGCGTCCGTTCACTACCGTGGCCGAAAGCAGAATCCACTATACCACCGACGACCACGTTCGGAAAGCGGCCTTCAGTGCTTCAAATGGAACACGCGTATCGTAAGGCCGTGAGAAGAGTAAGGAAAAATAGGTCGGTGCGTCATGTCGTGTCTGCATTTGGCTGGCCCACACCAAATCGACTGACTTCCACTTTTTACGACTTGCTGCTCATTGGTCACTGGTATGGAAAAACGTCCACTAATCACGTTGTGTTATGTGGTGTTTATAGGTATTTCACATTCGGCAAGCTTAACAGGGGTTGATTTCAGACTGAGGAGCAGACCGCTCGAAGAGAACGAGTAGAAGCAGCCGCAATAGAATACAGGTGTTGCATGGTCTCAGCTGGAATTCACCGGTGTACACTTACGTACATGCGTACGCCATTGTTTCTCCTGAACGACAGGAGCGTGATATCACAGCTGCACGATTTCTTTTCAAAGTATCCATACATTGCGGATGGCCCTGGCAAATAAAAAAATCACTGTACATTGAGACGTTGCGTATATAAGAGCAAGCCATTTATATTAGAAACAGCAACTCAACAACTTTGTGGTAATTTGTATGTCAACAATATAGAGCTAAGTAAAGAGGATAATGGGAGCCCGGGTCGGCAACCTGCAGCCCACGTGTGAGTATTTACGCGGAGTCCAGCACGACTGCAAATCCCCACCCCCCACCCCACACACACATTTCTTTCCTTGTCACTTTCTATGTATAGGCCAACATAGCAATTTAACGTCAAATGGGATTAGCCACTTAGCCACTTGCAAGCGCCACAATACGCGTGGAAATGACCGCAGAAATTCTCATGCCACTCTCTAGCGTGCAACTATAGCGCCACTGGTGCTGGTGCTGTATCTAATAGAAGAAGCGCTTACCTATATACGAAGTTATCTTGACGTAGCATGCCGCTTTCTTCCGGCAGTTTCAGTTTGAAGAACTCAAGAAACTATATTATTAGCACAAGTGGTTTCCCAGTGGTCTTTATCTTGTATCCCATCATCGCTTCATGCTAGGAACTGTCTTCAAATGTGAAGCATTTTTTTTGCGTACTGCAAGCATTTTTAGAGTTTTATTCGCATATCCATTTTTCAGTCTTTCTATCTAGCCGACCGCGTTCGCCTGCTCCCGTGATGACCTCCTTAATTTGCGGCGAAGAAGAATTAGTATGGAAAGTTAAGGTGGTTTGACGGTTATGACTCGCTCGTCATGACGTAAATAACGTCATAATACCGTCACGTACGCCGTCAGGCACTTTCCACGAAACAGTGGCACATATCCGCGTGGGGTTATGTGCCACTGATGTGCCGGTATAGTTTACAGGTGATTGGTAGATTATATTAAACCACGAAGGCCAAGTACAGACATTTGTAACATTAACGTGTGAGCGTTAGTAAAAAGCCCACATCAGCGGCGTTGACCCGAGAAATGGTAAGAAAAATTGGCAGGGTCTCAGTAGAAAACGAAGCCATTCTGCGTGGCAACCAAGCTTTCTGCCACAGAGCCATGCCACATCGGGGAAATGGCTCTGAAGTATGCCATAATGTTCGTGAAACATCAATTGCGATTGCAGTGTTAGATGTCCAATCTTATGAATAGTGCATACATGCTCCTATTAAACAGCCATTACATAGGGTTAACGACCATCGTAGTGAAGCGCGATCCACTGAAACTCATTTATCTATCAGTGTCCAGGTCCACCATTCGTTCAGGCACACGCACTATATGTCAGCTTACAGTATCTGATGTTGCTAATGCCTGCGTTGGGGGTTGTTGGCATCGTTCTGCAACAGTAAATGCGCCCTGTTAAACACATGTTTGTGCGTACATTTCTACATAAGTTTAGCGCCATTTCAAAAAATTTCGCTCGCAAGGAAATTACAACGTAGTCACCTTTCCTCCGCATGCTTCGCATCACATCAACTTCCAAGCTACATAGAATGAGCTGATTTTTCGTCTATTTGTTGGCAAAAAGACACATGAAAAAATTTTGTGATCGTGCAACGACATGGCTTCAAACGGCTTGGCAGGGCCTTCATACAAGTCTTCAGTCAACAATTTACCGGAGACATGTGTCAGCAGTGTTTCAGTATTTAACAGATCATTCAAGAAGCCGTCTGCGACTCCTGCTGCATTGGTTTTTCAGACCAAGACACTGTCTTCCCACTCGTCCTGCTTTTTTTGCTAAACTACCGATCACGGGAGAGAGCACTGGATCAGTGACATCACTCTTGCCGAGAAGCGCCAAAAACTTGTCACAGATGATCGATGTCTCTGGTGCACGTCAAAAGAACATCTTGTCCATGATTGCCGATGGAGAGTAAGGCATGCAAACGCCGACACGCCTTCTCGATGCGCAATGCTCGTAGCTTGGAAATACCATCGAAAATACCATTGGAAATACCATCGGAAATACCATTCTCAGAATGAGCCGATTACTACGATGCAAGTGTCTACTAAAAAAATCTCAGCTTTCCGACATATCAATAAAGTTCTACTCTACACGTTTCTAGCTTGGATAACCACTTCGTCACATTGTAGTTTTGTGCGCAGAGGTCTGGATAATGGACGCCAGCGAACATTTGTTGCTGAGAGTGTCGCTTCTAAGCTAAACCTACCGGCTATCGCCGAGACCAAACTCGCCATCAGTGCGTTTGGTAGAGCCAGTGGTCCGACGAGGAGGTTCAAAATAGTCAAGTTCATGTTACGCAGTCAGCTTGACAGCATGACAGTCGACATTGCGCCATAGCGGTGCCCTTTATGTGTGAGGAGATGATTGAAGCACCAAGTCAGAGTCATCTCCTTCAAGCCATTTCAGCGGAGGGGGAACATCTGGCTGACGCAGTCGTTTACCCGAGTGTAGATTGCGAGCCAGGTGTGAGTGTCCTCGTTGAATTGAACCAGCTTTGGAAGTTCATGCCCAGCACGAGGGAAGTGAAGTGGGATGAAGAAAACCATGCCTTACTCGCCATCAACACAAAAATGGGTGGCACTCTCCAAGGCCCCTTATCTGGTGGTGGAAGCACGAGTGAGAAAGCAAGCACCCAAGTATGTGTTCTCCAAACAGGTTCCCACGAAGGCGACCAGGTCGCCTTCCCATTGCAAAAATTTTGGGACCGCGATGTTATCGGCACTGCTGACACGCCAACGACTCAGCGCGACGCAGATGTTTTAGAAGCATTGAACAACACTGCCAATCTTCGGAACGGACGCTATGGAGTTGCGTTGCCGTGGAAATCACCTCTTGTCGACATGGCCGACAATCGCAAAGTAGCCCTTTCGAGGCTCCATGGACTCGTCAGGCCGCTGTCATCAAACGACGAAACAGAGATCCAACGATAGAGCCAACAAGCAATACAAGATGATCATGAGGAAAAAGTTGAAGATGGCGACTTTCTTAAGGTTGTGATCAGGTTTCGCCTTTTCACCATCGAAATTACAGCAGACGTGTACAAGGCGTTTCTACAAATCAGCATACGAAAAGAAGACAGAGATGCTCTTCGTTTCTTGTGATTTGAAGGGCTACTAATGTTAGGCAGAGCAAAATTCATAAAATGCGAACAACTAGTGTTTTATTCGGCACTTGCGCAAGCCCGTTCCTATTATCTGAAATGTTGAAATACCATTTCGATCACGTCAAACAAATTTACCATGTTACGGCTGCAAAACTGAAAGCCAGCTTTTACGTCGATTACCTAGTTTTCGGAGCTTCAACTACAACAGCGTTGCTGCAGCTCTACGAAGAGGTGAAGGCCATAATGGGGCTGACCGGAATGAAAATGCAGAGGTGGTCAACTAACTGCGATCTGTTAGGAGGAAAGCTCAAGAAGACAGAAGAGACGTCAGCTGAGGAGGTCTCACTATCTAAGGTTCTTGGGCTATCCTGGAACTACACTGATGACACCATTTCAGTGAAATTAAAGTCTGTGACAAAAGTCTTGAAAGTGAGACTTAGTACCCAGCAAACTGTGCCCCTGGCTTCATCACAAATTTTAGACCCATTAGGACTGCTAGCACCGTTCACAATTCGAGTTGAAGTATTCTTTCAGAAGATATGGATGCAAGGACTTGATCAGGAAAGCGTTCTCCCCGACACACTGAAGATCAAATGGGACAAGTGGACTATGGAACTTCAAGACCTCCAGGACTTTAGATCCAAGAGGTCTAGACAGCATCACCTCTCTAAACAGCACTCACTAGCTAGACATATTCACGGTCGCTAGCCCGTGTAACTACGGAGCTGTGGCATACATACGAGTGGAAGACAGTGCTGAAGCGGTTCCACTACAGCCGCTATTCGCTAAGCCTCGGGTTGCTCCAAGCAAGGGTCTCACTTCACCACGCCTGGAACTCGTCGCTGTGGTTCTATAACCATTGCGGGACTTTATAATCATTCCAGTGAGCATTTTATTTTTCAGAGTTTGCAGTTTTAATACTTTTGCCAAAGTTGTGTTGCCCCAGACGAGTAGACAATAGCTAATATTGGAATAAAAGAACGTATAATCAAAATGTTTTGCTATTTGTTGAAAATAATATGTGTTACGTGAAGTGATTGTTATGATTGTGGAGAATCTTGAAAAAATATTATTGACATGTGCATTCCATGACATTGTGCTGCTGAACGTTATTCGTGATTTAAACGTTTCCACGTATTAAATTACAATATCGCCTATAGGTAAAAACGGGTCCGTCAGAAGTCAACTTGTCGATTCCATCAAAATACGAGGATACGCAAGTAAAAAAAAAACGATTTACATACACCGTACTAGTGCAAATTATGTGTATAGCGTTTCAGGCAAAATAGGTAATTAGTTAGCAATAACAGTTCGTTGGGTAGGTTATGCCTCATCATACAAATGCTGCTGAGGGCTAGCGCTCGTCTTGAGAAGTGTTTCATTCTCTTTTTCGACGAAGACCAGTAATCGCCGCTGCTGTGACCGTCGAGCGTTTCTGTGCAAACGTGGTCTACGCGACGGCAATACGCGACGGCGGCAGATACGCGATTCCGCGTATGCGAGCCAGATATAGAAACAGCGCTCTGACCTGTTTTCTCGCTCTCTTACTTCCCGCATTTCGCCACGCATTTACCGCATGAACAACTGAAGACATGCCTACGGACGGATGCGTCGGTGGTATAGTGGTTAGCATAGCTGCCTTCCAAGCAGTTGACCCGGGTTCGATTCCCGGCCGACGCATGTTTTATTTTATCATTTATTTCTGAAGTACACTTTTTTGACGTTTGCGCTTAATGAACAGAGCAATATAATGATTTATTTATTATTTATTTAAATACTCTCGATGTCATTTATGACGTTGCAGAGAGGAGTGGTGTTACAAATCAGGAATAACAGTCTTGAAAGATGCCTAATCAGGGTCCCTGGTTACGTGGGCTGGAAAGTGGTTCGATTAAGATGAAGTGTTGGGCACGTAAAAGTGGAAGTACATGCTGGTATGGCAGAATGGCACATGAACTTTGCAAGTGTGGGCCATGTGAGACAAAACGTAAGAAGCTGGCAGGAACAACATAGGTTTTATTTCAGGATTCACGGAAATAAAAATTGTGGAAGAGACATAGGCAGCTTCATGTTGCATTGAAATCTGGCGGCCACCCTGTTTGCTTAGAAAACGCAGCAAATGGCAGCACAGAATATACAAGATCATTGTGTCACTCGGCGTTAGATTTTTGTGTAGTTCATTAAAAAGTACGGCTTTTTAATGAATGTTTTTTTGAACTGCTGGAGATAAACGTAAAACCGGCTATGTTTAGCTATTTATTTTCTGACTGAAACTTCATGCACGATGGTTGGATAGAATCAAAGAATATTATTCAGGTCCAATTGGTCAAGCTGTTCACCAAGCCCTAAGTGGGACGACCTTAAAAGGAAGTAATTTGTTGTGTACTCTGAACATAAAAGGGAAGTTGAAAACCACTTATAACAAATTTAGAAACTTTGACGCAACTATGGAGTCATTTGCTCTTGTCACCGTTGTTGTAAGGCTGAGGTAGAAATGAAGTTTTTGCCTTTATTCACGAAAAATAGTCAAGGATAGGGATATTTAGACAGTAACCTCCCTATCTCCTTGCCACATAATCGCCTCTCCCCGCAACAATTTAATGTGTCAGGAGTCTCTTTAGTTATGTATTTTGAAAGATGTTACAACGCCTAAAATACAACTTCTAATTTACTGCAGATTGGCCGGCACGGAATGATTTTTTTCATAAGAAAAAAAAAACTTTTTACGTTTTGTAGCGTAGCTACGTAACATCCTACAAAAATCTTCAGTATTTAAGTGTTGTTATTTACATATATACCATTACTCTGCCTTGAATGGGCGCTAATCTTAGCAGAAGAGATATTTTAGGAAGATCACCCCAATGGGCGACTGCTGGCATTGCAGCGCGTTACAATTTGTTTTCGCCCTGATACCTCTCAATTTCCTTACCGAAATCAAATTTCATTGGTTCTTAAAATAAACCTTAGTTATGTGAATTACATTTAGTTAATTCGGTACCAGCATATGGTCACGCATTCTCAAATGAAGCCTTTGTGTTTGCGCAGGTTTAAACGGCCACGCCAAAATCACGGCAATACGCCTTGTGAGAGCTAAGAATGCCCATTGCGGACACTATAGAGAACAAGTTTCCTTTGTTACTTGCGGATCTGCTGAAACAGATGCACATGTTCCAGTAGAATACCTGCACGACATTAAATCCCCGATGAAGATTTGAAATGAATTACTAATGTCCTCCTCGTAAACAAGCGTGTTATTTTACGTGTTGGTCGTCTTATGGTTACGCTGGGCCTCTAGTTTAATCTTTTTGTTTAATTTTACCTTCTGAGGAAAGGAACACTTCCAGACAACAAAACCGAGCCTTCTATATTTGATGGGAGGATGCTCCATTTGCTCTTATAAGTGTGGGTTGAAAAAAAAAGCAATGTTAAGGGCGCGGTCTGTGCTCGCAGGCGAAGATCCGCAAAATTTTATAAACGATTTTACAGTGCCTAATCGAGAGTTGACTAAATATGCAGCAACTTCAGGCATTCAACTTGGTGACGCTTTGTAAGTGTAGTGAGACCCTGCTGGAGAAGGAAATTCGTTGGGGGAAAATTCCCTGTCATTTATCTGGCATGTAAAGCGCACAGCTCTTCTTGAACAGCTTCTAGTTTCTTGATGTCACATTTCTTAAGGGGGTTCCAAAGGGCACTACCATATTCGAGAATGGGACAAATGAGAGTTTTGTAGGTAAGCGATTCGGTTTCCTAAGAAGCAAGATGGTGCGTAAGACGCGAAAACCCAAACTTTTAAGGGTGCTGTTGCATGTGAGATTAATATGTTCGGACAATGATAAATTATGCATGATGATAATATCAAGATATCACAAATCGATCACCTTGCATAAACTGACATCGTTGAAACCGTAGTCAAAGGTGAATGGGCATGAACATCTGATAATTGATATAATTACTTTCTTGGAGACGTTAATACTCATTTTTGAAGCGTGGCACCACTTACAAAATAAAAAAATGAATTATTAACAAAGCATGCACCAGTGGGTATTTAACAGTATGATACAGGACACAGTCGTCTGCGAAAAGGCCTATTTTCACAGAAGTGTGTAAGGGGAGTCCATTTGCCGGAATTTGAGTGGTCCTAGCACAGAAACCTGGAAGAACTCCTGATGAGGTGAATTAGTAGAGTTCAAGCAGACATATTGTGAACACCGGAACAGAAAGTCGAATATCCTGTGCACCGTTAATGCATTATTTGGGGTTTGTGTAATAGTTCAGGAAGTGATACGGCGTCGAAGGTTTCGGCAAAGCAGACAATATGGTATCAACCTGGTCACCTATGTCTAAAGAGCTGCTGTTGTTTGAACAAATTCTCTAATGTGTTTGGGGATAATATGCTATAGCATTTCAAAAGACTATGCTGATAAATAGATGTGTCTCTCAGTGTTTATTAATTGAAGATTACTTGATTTATTTAGGGGTGAATGGAAGCACGTTTGCACGAGGAAAAAGTGTCGCTGACAAGAGATTTTCTGAAGTTCCTTGTGAGGTATCTGCTACACCAAATAGCATATGTAACTAAGGAAACTGCCAGGATGCGGTCGGGACCAAATGGTTTTTTGGTGTCTAAGTTTAAAACGAGATTCAGGGCACCCTCGAGTGACACCAATGCATCGTTGATCCTAGGGTGAGATTTTGAATGTAAAGCAGGACTTCCTTAGTTGTCATTTCTAAAGGCTAAGTGCGAGTAGGTGTTGAAGGCTGAAGTGATTGTGCCAGGATCAGAAATTGAAACATTGTGAATTATCATCGTGTGTGCCCAAGAGCCGTTTAATAGGGTGCCTTCAAGAATTTACAGGGATTTGCTTTTATTGGCTGCGGAAAGGTTATCTTTACCCTATATTTAGATTAGAATCGTTATTTTGTTTCATGCACTTTGCAGATTGACTCCGCTACACTCGCGTGTCACTTTATTGTGTGATCAAATTTACTTGAAGGTATACAGCCAGAAGTACTCAAATGGGACGAGTAAGATTTATCGGCTATTAACATCATGTTATCGTAGACTGCCACCAAATAAGACGAATAATTCAATGATCAGGGCTCATGTGGTATCATAGAAATCCTGGTATCATAGATAATAAATGTTGAAACTTAATAAATGTCAAAACCAGAATAGTATTCCGAGGGACGCCGTAGTGGAGGGCGGCGGAAACTTTGACCACTTGACGTCCAGTGCGGCTAAATCGTAGACAATAAACTAAATAGTATGCAGCGTACAACACGTGTTGAAACGGTGTTATCTGACGACAGTCACATTGGTCGGTGCGACTGTGATAAAGATGAAGTAGAGTATGGTGAATAATAACCAAATATTGGCTGAGGTGCAATCAAGGGCGCTGAAGAAGATACAAGTGCCTCGCCCTAGTGCTGTTACCCAAAGTTAGTATGACGTACGCAGAGTCGGCGTATTCTTGTGGGGCGCAGTAGAAACGGGGGTTGCAAAGCACATAGCGAGTTTCCGTGCTACCATTCTGCCACCATTTTGACCAGTCAGTTCCACAATAGGGCTCGCGGATGTCTGGAGCTTATGAAAAAAAGTGACCCGGTTGTTCACACGGCTGACGAGTGGAGTCGGTGAAGCCGCCCCCTGTTTGGGACAAAAGGGAGAGACGACTGGAAAGCGTGTCTCGCAAAAACAAGGCGACGCGTGGTCATCTGGTTTCAAGTTTATTCTTTCGCATTCACGTGTGCCCTTTTAGAATGCCATAAAAACACAGAAGTAGCTTTTTGACTTCCGGGCCGCCTGAGTGAAGGTTTGCTATGCAAATACAGCCTTCGAAGCATGCGGACGAACTTGCCCCCAAGCTACACGTCATTACCGAGTATTCCTGGGAGGGGGTGGAAATGATAATAAGTGAAAAGAAGAGAAAAGCGAGTCCTGTAACTGTCTCAGAGGAAGGACACCTCCATAGTAGGGCACCAGGGATGGGGGTAGAGAAGGGAATAAAAGAATAGGATGAAAAGGTAAATAGATAGAGAGAGTGGAAGGAAAGAGCAACGCGCTGGGAAAGGAAATGACGGAAGCAGAAGACAGGAAAGATGGACATGGTTGCAGGAGTCCGAGGACGACGCACCACAGGTGAGAGCTCTTGTCGGCATCAGGAGATAGCGTAGGGCAAGTCCAGTAGGCCAGAGCTACGCTGTTGTCGAAGATTGGCAAAGGAGATGGCATAGGGTCCGCCCAGTCGGCCAGAGCTACGCTGACGTCGGAGATCGCGAGGGCACAACCGTTGGCACGGAATGCAACAAACGAGCCCTTCCTGTGATGGCGGTGCATGCACACGCTGTCGCATGCACACATTGTCAGTGGAGAGGGCCTGACAACGCTCTCACTGCGTTTAGGGCGGCTAAGAATTGACGTCTAGTGCGATAGCTGATGGAATTTGAGCTGGGGAACGCCTACAGGCTGACGTCAAGGCCGATACTCGGGTTAACATTGCAAATCGTGGGTCGACACGTGTTGCTCAAAGAACCAATCCCCCCGCATGTTGTATTTTGTAACATGGTTTTTACCAATGCAGTGTCTGCCATGAAAGTGTCCACACAATGGGTTGTGTGATGCGAGCCCCCATGTGGGATTAGCTTGTGTGGAGACCGTGCCTTTACCAGAGGGTTGAAGATATATTCTTTGGATAAGAAAGAAGGCTGGAGGTCCGGCTTGGACCCTGCAAGACGCATGAGTGCTACAGTAAAGCGTCTCTTCACCGGACGGTGGCTCTTCCTTCACGCTGCCACCGAGCACTCGAGTCACGTAGGAGCACCCTTTTCGAACCTCAGACACCTTCCCTCTTTAGCCAGTATTGAAGCCAGACGAAGAAGTGGAAATTAACTCCCCCATAAGTACTTTGCGGGAGGCACTGACCAGAAGAATGCAAACCTAGGCACCTACCAGATTGCACTTTGTCGAGAGAAATGGTGGAGAGCGGCCTTCACTTTACGAAGTAGCCGTAAGTAATGTGCTGTGATTATAATCTTGAATTCCCGAGGCTACTTTCTCAAATGTGCCCAAGAAATGGGATAACAAGCCTAAGCTAAGTGGCCATTGATGAACGTGGATTCTTGTTAACAATGCTGCTTGTGGCGCACATTTTTAATTACAAGAACTGTCCACTTAGTTGGAATTGTCCCTGACAAAAAAGACGAAGTTATGCTGTTGGCCACTGAAAAAGCGTTGAGCAAGCAGTGTGCAGTAAATGTGACTTTGGCATGTGCATTCCATGCTACATACCATGTCGCAATAAGCGCCCCATAGATCAACAATTTTGATGACACTGAAAGAAAATTTGTCCAATTGTCATTTTTCTTGAAGCCCAAAGCCCTACCGTTACCACGTAGTCACGAGTAATGTTCAGTTGACTAAAAGCTCATTCACGGTGAATTTTTCTGTGTGATCGATTCATATTCAGATACAATAAAATGTCACACGTGGTTTCACAAAACTCATAAAAGAAACATCTACCTGCTGTGACGTGGAGGCAAAATCCAAGGGGATATATCAATCAATATAACTTGATTTTTCTATGAAAAGAATTCAAATACACAGATTATTTGTAGCGATAGCCTTATGTGGCTAGTGACTGGTCTAGTACAATATGCATAACACTTGTACAGGTTAGCAAAAAAAAGAAAGGACAAAAACGAAATATAATAATGCAGGCAATACACGTATAGAATTTCTCAAATCAAAACAGGCATACACCTAGGCTTACATATCTTGTCTCAATATCAATAGGGACTTGCATGCTAGAGTGAAATTACCTGCAGTTTTATACTAGAAGGGAATCGCGTTCAGTAGTGTTGTTTCATTAAATTGAATCATAATTCTCCATAGCAATTGGACCAATTTGGCAATTCAGAATTGCCCTTAAAGTGAATGTCACGTATTGCGTGTAGGAATTGAGAAAATATCAGCAAGAAAACGAAAATTTTCAATAAACATGTTATTTATTGAAACAGCAATTTCGTAATCACGCAACATCGCAATCGAGAGATTGCGTTGCAATTGGAAAATGTTATCTACTGGTTCACCTTCACTAATGATTTTCAATGTACGCTTTTGCATTCGTTTAAAAGCTTTTACATAAATCTTGTACGTAAAACCAAACTATCTAAGCAGTAACTCACATGACAGTAGAGTGTACAAAGTAGCAGTAGAGTGTACGTAGTATGGCTTGTGAAAAAATTGGCCAGCTTTTATTAGAGTTTAGTAGCAATAGGCTACCTTTGCACACATACTCTGTACTTGCTCGTGCCAGTTTAGGTTCTCGTCAAAAATGACGCCAAAGCATTTAAAAGAAGCAACTAGTTGAATTGAAACGTTATTTATTGTTAGGTTAAAAATTCAGTAAGGATGTGTTTTTTTCTTGCGAGAGTTCAAAACAACGTATTTTGTTTCAGTACAGCTAAGAGTCAGCTGATTCTTGGCAAATCATTCCAAAATATTCGACAAATCAGACATCACGTCGTCTCGTAGCGCTGCTAAGGAGTATCCTGCAAAAACAAGAACAGTTTCGTCCGCCTGTCTTGAGTCTTGAGAGAAGCATGGTAAGAGAACGTTTAGAAGAAAATGCGTAAATAAATATGTGACAAATCGGACCACACAAGAGATCAATCATTTCGTTTAAAACCCTTCATGTTAAGGTGTCATTGCCAGCTGCTTTGTTCTCTGGCAACTTCTGGAGAACTTGTCGGGTATTGATCTCCGTCACGTCACACAAGTAGAAATTACTAGAAACCATTGATTGTGCACTTAGGTTCGGTATACGACCACAGAATTTACTCGCAAGGCTGAGACAAGTATTAGGAAAGTAATCGTTAAGTTATCGGCCACTTCGCATGTTGGGTTATCTGGTGTAATGCGTTTTTTGATACCCCTGCCACTGACGTATTTAATAGTTTGCCTTATCTTTGTTGTGTTACATTCGTTTCTATTACCTGAATGGTAAAGTGTTTTTTTAATTTCTTGCCATTGCTACTCACTTCTTCCTGTACAATTTGAAATGGTGACGGTTGTATTCCATTTATTGTAGTAAGAATCTTTCAGCTTCAAAACCTGAAGTAAATTTCTGTTCATCCATGGACATATGGCATGCTCGTAATTTCGGCGTGAACAGCTGCGCGTGAATTATCCGATGGCATCTACAATGCATTGAACAATGTTCTCATGCTCAACGTCCACGTCTTCATCATAGAGGGAATATAAATTTGTAGCTTCAAGTAGTCTTTGAACGGGATTATAGTCTACAAGAGTTGTCCGTTTGAAAACAGGTACGTCCTGAGCACAAATGTGTTTTGCGGTAAAAACAGAAAAGTTGGATTGTGATCCGGAATAGCCACAGCGTATACACTTGCCGATACATGTGAGTAAGCGCTGCGCAACATACGATCAATAATCGACTCCAAATGGTATGTAACACGAGTAGGTGATGAAATGACATTTTTCAAATTAAATAATTATTGCGAAAATACATAGTCAAATATATATTTCCAGAAACGTCTATGATTGTATCGCCCCAAACACCAAGATGTGCTTTAGGAGCCACATTAGAAATCATGGTACTTTCCATTACAGTAAAGAAGTCTGCTATAACGGAATTATATAGGTGTACGATATACTACAATGGTGGTAACGCTATTCGAATACGAATAAAAAGAGCACAGACAGTTGAACCGAAGCATGAGCTATCGTCATTTGAAGCTACAAAAAAAACGCCATTTAAAGCTACAGAAACTATAGGTTTACAGGAACGACAAGTTAACGATTCTCAAACAACTTTTGAAAAATCCTCAGCACACGTGGCGTGAAGCACAAGTGAATTATCGGCCTTTCGCATCGAAGTATTCTCACTAGTTGCCCAGGTGTACTTCCAGTTTTTTCGCCTCTTCGTTTTTGAAGCGGCTGTTAGTAATTTCTTATTTGACGGACATAGGTGCTCACTTATGTACACTGGAGTTGCGATACCCTAAGAACGTAAGGCTGACTTGTTTATTCGTTGCTTTTTAGGTGACCTCAGAACATTATTTTTCATTGCCACAGACAGAAACCCAGCGATAATCTTAGTTGTTGACCTGTTCCTTGATGCCACTCGGTGCGCAATTTTAAGGCAGGTGACAAGGCGCTGCTTAGTGGAGACCAAATTTTCTCCTTCCTTCATAGGGCTCCCTTTATTTCTAGGTTATTTCGTATACTATAATGTTGCAAAGCTGTCAGCTCTTGTTTTATTTCCCGGAAGTTGTTGCTGAGGTGGCTCTCTTCCCTTTTAATCACGTGGTTTATGCACGCACCGCCGCAATTTCTTTCTTTGCTTCGGCAAGCTCTTCTTTGAATTCCTCAAAGTGTTCGTTTATAAAGTTGAGCGACTGCCTAAGAGGTCGCAGTTCACCTTCAATAACTTGGGTGATATTTTTCTTAAACCCATCATGTTTTGCATAGATTCGGACAGATAATTCCGTTAATGCTTTAGCCAGTTCATGCACAGTAGTCGGTGGCTTCTAATCTATAACACCTGTCCTTCACTGAGCAGTCCAGGAAACTAAATATTTAAACGAGAAATGGTTCACGTGCCTGCATATAGCAAGGTAAATGATTTGCTTCTGTATACAGCTTTGTTGCAGCCTGGACAGCCCAAGAATGATGGCTGATGCAGGCTGGTGCGGTGGTCTTATAGCAGAGCTTCAACGTCACGGAATTCCGGGGCACGCTACTCCTAGTTTCATCCACTTGATTCCTAGTCGAGCTAAATGCCTCTGAAGACACGCACAGAACGCAACGAGCCGAACGACTATTGGCAGCTCAGAGACGTGGCGAAGAAGTGTCATAACTTACACCGAGATTCAGTAGACCTTGTCAGCTTCCACCATCAGCGCTGTGCTTCATGAGGCAAAGTAAATGATAAGCTGAAACAGCCTTGTTGCTTACACTACCCAAGAATGACTAGGAAGAACCACAGCCGGACTCGACGCTCCTTCCGCACGCTCCTTACGGCCTTCTCAATACCGGCGCCGCGCATATATTTTTTTCTGATGCGTAGAGGGCAGCACCACCTCACTGTAAGCTCCGCCGGCTCCCCGCGTCACCGACTGCGACTTTTCTTGACTGCGTTCAATGACCTCGGGTAAACAATGCATCAGACACGCTCAGGCACGCTAACTGCACTAGCGTAGCAATGGTTTATTGTTGCGTGCTGCTGTGTAAGTCACAGCAAGGGAAGACACCGGGTGCGTCGTACCACCAATTTCCTAGCGATGAGGAACTGTGTTCGAAGTGGAGGAAAAATGTTTCACGCGAAAACGTCGTCATCAATGACAAGTCCGCATCGACTGTAGCGTGCAGCAAACACTTCACTGAAAATGACCATGTTCCCGGATATCGTATCCGGAAACTGCGTCCAGGAGCCGTGCCCACGGTCTTCGATCAGTATCCTTCGTATAATGTCGGCTACGAAGAGGCCGCGTAAAGAACCTGCAGCGCGTGGCCCCTCGGCCACCTCGGCTCCTCGACTGGCGACGAAACGGAAAGCGGAGTCATCGCCGTCTACCTATGGGGATTGGATACATTGTGAAGCTCGTCAATGTGTTTCAGTGTGATGCTTGTGTTACGATGCTGACGACTACGAACAAAGCTGATCCTTTGTATGTTCTGTTGCACAGCCAGGACAAAAGTGCCCTCCACTACCCAAACCGTATGTGTTTGACACTGTTGGACAACATTGTTACTTTCTTTGAAAAAGCTGCTAGCAAACTTCCGCGTACAAACGTGCATGAAGTGCTGCAACTTCTGATTACTCTACACCTCGAACAATCACCCGTCCTCCTCTGCCCAGAGGGTGTAGACAGCAGCCACGCAAGGCGCACAGCTCGTTTAATTGCGGACAAATTCATCAGACGTCTTCTCGTTAACTACACCAAGATGGTGAGCGATAGAAATGAAAAACCACTTGCGTATGTGCACAAGCCGTCTAGAAAATATTTCAGACTGTGATGAGTATGTCATGGAGGTTCGCTTTATTTGTACCATGCATTTGTGTTTGTGTTAATTTGTATTGCAAGCGTGGGTTTGAAAAAAAAGGTATTTGTGCTCACCTCGCACAGAAATTGTTTTTTTATTTAAGTTCTAGTCCACCTTACGACAAAATAAATATTGCTTTAGCTCTCTGAATTTTGTGCGCTGTAATGGATAACTGTTGCTTGTGACAACACGCGTGTGCGAAAATCCGGGAAAGCTGCCGGAATGATTGCGACTGGGTAAGCGGTGCTCTCAGAGGTCGACTATACCATTTTAACCTCATCACATGCAACGACCGAGCTCTATTGTGTGGATAAAACGTTCATCTTCAAGAATTCCGGCGCCGCAGTTGGTTCTGTTCCTCGTACTCAGCGCTGTTATGATGGCCATAGCGCTGTGGCGCGCACTCTGCACCCGTGAACGCGCTTAGAGGCGGCGGAGCAACAGTGGTCTAGCAGCGCCACCCCAAACGTGCGGTGGCAGGCAGCAAAACGCCCCAATGCGAAGGCCGTAAGGGGAGCGCCGGAGAAGGAGTAGAGTCCGGCCGTGGAAGAACTTACTGTGACGCCATGATTGTGTGATAGGCTCTGTACACGCGCTACCCGCACAGCCGCAACACACATGGCGGCACACCTGCCGCACACAAGCGGACGGTTGTGGTCGTTCCAAGCGCTACCGACACAGCCGCAACGCGCGTGTCGGGACCCCTTCCCCGCGCAAGCGGGGGACAAAAAAACATTGCCCGCAGCTTCCCTCGGGGGAACACTGAGGAGGATGCGGAGCATATAATTGTTTAACGGGGTGTTAAAGTGCGACTTACTTGGGTCGATGGCTAAATTGGTTAACGTGGTTGTGAAATGGCGTGTTAAATTGCGACTTACTTGGGTCGATGGCTAAATTGGTTAACGTGGTTGTAGGAGGGGGTGTTAAATGAGTGAACACGTACACACGTATGCGAAAGGACGGCGCTGGTCGAAGGGACGTCGATCATTGTGTTTGTGGATTCGTTGGAATTCATTTCACCGCGACCTTGGACGTCGACGCGCCGTACAAACCAACCGACGAGCGGCAACTGAGCGAGCGAGCGCCGACCTTGAGTATATATACAGCGCGACGGCGCATGCACTGTCAGCTGTTGAATGTTCTCGAAGGAGAAGCGCGCGCGCGGCACAGATGGCGACGGCGCGACGGCGCATGCGCTGTCAGCTGTCGAATGTTCTCGAAGGAGAAGCGCGCGCGGCACAGATGGTGGGCGACGGCGCGACGGCGCATGCGCGCGCGTCAGCTGTCGAATGTTCGAGAAGCGGTGCGGACGGCGCGGACGGCGCGGACGGCGCACTACAAGGCGCGAGTATAAGATGCTTCCGCATCTAATAAGACATTTGGCTATGCTCTTTCACCCTCTGCTTGGGTGCGGCAGGGGTGCCGGAACGTTCGTGCTGGCTGTGTGGCTAGCGCATGGATCGGCGCTTGAAGAGCGTCACCGATTGGGCCGTTCGCTCTCCCGGTGCATATCGCAGGTGTGCTGCCACGTGTGGTGCGGCTGTGTGAGTAGCGCGTGTACAGGTCCATAGCGTGAAGCTGAATCTTGCGACCAGAAAACTGAATATACGAACAACGCAATTTAGAAGTGGTTAGAGTGTAACAACAGAAGCAAAGATACAAGAATAGAAAAGAGCTCTGACTTTCAACAATGATTTGATAGCGCAGTGGTGTACATATTTAGGCGAAAAAAGAAAATAATAGGCATGCTCAGGAGGGTGCAGTATACAACCACTGCGAAACATTATCAGCAAAACTCTTGTATCTTGTTGATTGAACATAGCCTAAAAATGATCGAGATGCGCAATCTCTTTTCGCAACAGCGCAACTCATGGGGAACCTGCACCTGCACCGTCAAACTTGCTTATGTGATAGGCTTCAAATACTTCACGCATGGCCTGTGAGTGGTACTTGCCTATTACCTCGCAACGTTCAAAGAGGGGCACGCAGCCGCATTCTCGGCAGTGGATCGCTAGGTGTCCTTGGACCACATTGTGTACAATAATGTTGTGCTCTATTAAACGGTAATTCAAGCACCTTCCGGTTTGCCCAATGTATATCATAGCGCAGGATAGCGGAATGAGATATACAACACCAATAACACAAGGCACGACGCGAGATCTGTGTTTCACAGAGCATCTTACTGTATTTACAGCAGATTGGTCCACTAACCTACAAAGCATTGATAGCTTTTCCGGGGCCGACTTAAAACAGTGATACCAGCTCAATTCCCGATTTTCTTCAGCTTATGCGAAACGTTGTGCAGATAAGGAACTGCAGCACAGTTTTTAAGAACTGACGCATTTTGAGGCTGAGTTCTCTTTGAATTTCTATATACTTCAAAAGCTTTTTCGCAACAGCAGAAATCAGGGTGTTAGAGTAACCACCGCTTAAAAGGCGCTTGACCTGTGCTCTGAAACTGCGTTGCGTAAAGTGGGAGCATGACCTCCTAAGAGCGTTAAAAAGGAAAACATCGATACTACCCCTTTCACCAGTTTCTAAAGAGCTGAGTGGAAAGGTAAGAGGGGCTTACCACTTCTCTGTGAGAACAGCCAGCACAAACGATTGCTTCGGAAACAGAATGTTAGACCGAAAAACCTAATTGAATTACTAGACGGTAGCTCATGAATGAGTTCCCGAGGGTGCAAGTGCTTTTGAAACAACGCTAGAAGGCTAATGACAACAACTTCAAAAAAAAAACGTCCTAACAATCAACAAATACAATGAAATCATTGACAAACCTTAAGTATTTCACAACGAGAGACCGGTTGTGATCTTTTTCAATGAGGCGATCCTTGTGCGCGAGAAAGATGACGCTCAAGACTGGTGCCAAACAAGAACCTGTACAAATGCCACTTTTTTTAATGAAATGTTGCTCATTCCAAGACGCAAGCGTTGACTTTAAACAAAACGAAAGAAATTTCAGAAAAGCACGGACCGACATGCCTGACGCATTCTGGAAGTCTATTGACCCAAAGGAATCAATACGTTCCTCTTGGCACTGGAGCAGTTCGTGATGTGGAAGCGAATAATACTAATCTTTTACGTCTATCGAGAAGGCACTCAGTCCTTTGTCATTGGTCTATAAAAACCTAATGACTGCCTCAGAGCCTTTTACCAAAAAAGGATCGTCAATAGTTAATAGGCTAAGCTGTTCTTGTAAAAACAAGGCGACCTGTTTTTGCCAAGTCTTGTTTTCAGAAAACCTGTAGTGAGCAGTCAATCTTGTGTGTCTCAGTAGTAAAAAAGATGTCAAGACTTAGCTTCTTTGACTTGTCAATTAATTTTGCAACTCTATCTAGGCTGATAGAGTTGCAAAGCCGTTTTGCTTCCAATTTAGCATTTGATAGAGAAGAGTCGGTGAATTTAAAAACAGGTTTATTAGCCATGGTGGCTTTGTCCTTAAACAAAATGGAAGGCAAAGCAGCAAAGCAACCTTCTTTGTCCGTCGGTAAAAGAACTAAAGACTGGGCTTTCAAGGTTGAGACTACATTCCTTGTGGGCAAAGCATTGCTAGGTGGTTTACAGCGTGTTAAAAGTTCATCCCATCAAAAAGACAACTGTTCATCTCGCTGTCCGGGGTGCTTTGAACAACTTGTCGTACGAGGGTGAGCAGCTCTTGGGGGGGTTTTCGAGATTCAAGTGCCTATTTGGTCCAAGTCTCTAAACATCAAGCACTGTCTCAGGAAGTTCCACTAGCAACAATGTGTACATAATTCTGCGGCAACGCTGGCTTCTTTGAAGGGACAGCTCGTACGCTACAGAGTGTGTGTAGCCACATAAATTTCATCATTATGTAAGCCAAGACCAAAAACTGACGCCACTACTTCTTAGCAGTAGAGGGCCTTTCTCAAAGTTGTAGCTGAAGCTAGAGGCTCTCGCGGCGAAAGTGTGCCTCGCACAACCACTTCTGAACGCGAAATCTTGCAAATGCGAGTTCCGTGTCCAACTCAGGGGGTGAAGCCAGAACAATGGAATGCCACCTCCGCTGGCGAGATCTTGACACGGAGGCAGTAGGTTATAGACCTAGCTTTGTAAACAGCCAGGGCGATACGACATTTTAAAACACCGGGAGGAGCAAAAGAAGAAAAGAAGCCCATTGTGCTAAAAATCAAGTTATGAAGCGTGGAAACTTGGGCAAGTTGGTAGGACATAACTAAATATACGAACAGTGCAAGTTAAGAGTTGTTACAGTGTAATTCCAAAGCAAAGACACAAGAAGACCCGCCTTATTTCCACGTAAGCTTCACGGGACGGCTTTTTGCTCTCTCATATTATAGTACCAAATACTCTAAATCGCAACAACTTTTTCTAAACACAGAGCACCGACATCAACAATTATTTATTAATGGAGTGTTGTATATATAGGCGCAAAAAAGAGGAAACTGGGCATGCTCAGAAAGGTGCAGTATACAAACACTGCGAAACAATATCAGCAAAACTCCTCTGTCTTGCTGATTGAACGAATGCATAGCTTCAAGATGATCGAGATACGCAATCTCTTTCTGCAAAAGCGCAACTGATGGGAAAATTGGACGTGTACCGTCACACTTGTTTATATGCTAGGCTTATATTATCTCACGCGTGGCCTGTGAACGGGGTTTGCCTATTACTACGAAACGCTCCAAGAGGGGCACGCAGCCACATTCTCGGCAGTGGATTCCAAGGTGTCCTTGGACCACATTGTGCACATTTTAATTGTGCTCTCTTAAACGGTCTTTCAAGCACCTTTCGGTTTGCCCAATGTATATCATACCGCTGGATTTCTGCTGGTGTGCAAAAGCTTTTCAAGTAAATATAAATTCTAAGAGAGAGATCTCAGCCTCAAAATGGGTCAGTTCTTAAAAACGGTGGTGCAGTTCTTTATCTGCACAACGTTTCGCATAGGCTGAAGAAAATCGGGAAACGAGCTGGTATCACTGTTTTATTTTCCGCCCCGGAAAAGCTATCAAAGCTTTGTAGGTTAGTGAACCAACCAGCTGCTATTAGAGTAAGATGCTCTGTGAAACACAGATTGCGCTTCGCGTCTTGTGTTATTTGTCTTGTATATCTCATTACGCTATTCATCGATATGATATACATGGGGCAAACCGGAAGGTGCTTGAATGACCGTTTAAGAGAACCCAATTATAATGTGCACAATGTAGTCCAAGGACACCTCGCAATCCACTGCCGAGACTGCGGCTGCGCCCCACTCTTTGAGCGTTTCGAGGTTATGGGCAAGTACCACTCACAGGCCACGCGTGAAGTTTTCAAAGCCTATTATATAAGCAAGTTTGACGGTGCAAGTGTAAGTTCCACATCAGTTGCGCTATTGCAGAAAGAGATTGCGTATCTAGACTATTTTTAAGGTATGTTCAATCAACAATAAACAAGAGTTTCGCGGATATTGTTTCGCAATGTTTGTATACTGCACCTTTCCCTCTAATTCGGCCTATATCTTGTAAGTACATCATGAATAACAAAGATGACAGAGGACACCCCTGCCGAAGGCCCCGTTTTACCTCCGTGGGCTTGGATAGCTGTTTTCGCACTTTATATCTACCTTGTTACTTATATAGATATCCAATAAAATATTAGTGACTCCATCTTCTACACCTAGTGTGCGCAGTATTCCCCAAAAGTCCTCTTGAACCACGCTATCGTACGCTCCCTTGATATCCAAAAATGCTAGTCACAGGAGCCTGTGTTCATTTCCTGCTATTTAGATGCACTGCGTCAGTGAGAACAGATTGTCTTCCAACCTCCAGTGTTTCCGGAACCCATTCTGCAGTTCCCCCAGCACCCCCTCGTCCTTTTCCCATGCCTGCAGTCTTTTCATTAAGATCTTCAAAGCGAGCCTGTCGACCACAGATGTCACTGTAATACGACGGTAGTTGTTTATGTCAGCTTTTCCCCCTTTCACTTATAGATCATGTTCATTCTGCTAAGTTTCTATCCATCGGGGACTTCACCATCGACTATTATTTTGCTCACTGCCTCTCTCAAAGTCTGTTTAGACTGTGGACCCAATGTCTTTATCAGCATAATTGAAATGCCATCTGGGCCTGTTGATGTACTACTGGAACCCTCTTCTCAGCCCTTTCCCATTTTCGCTGTGAAAATGAAGCCATTGCGCCACTTGATTCATCCTTGTCCATTGTGGTTGATAAGGCACTTTTTTTGTTGAAGTTTTTCTGTCACCCATGCTCTCATATATTCAGTTGCTTCGTTCCCCTCTAGCCCAGCATTTTGAGCTGTAGTTGAAAACCTCTGCTCTAGGCTCGTCTCATTTTTTTGGGGAGTGCAGAGGGTTCCGAAATTTCGCAGCTGCCTTTCTATCCTTTTTATGTACTTCTTCCTGCCACTGAGCCTCCTTTATTCTAATCTTTTCTTTGATCAGAAGAGATCCTTCCCTTCTACAGCTTAGAAAGATGTCCCGATTTCATTCAACATCATCTGTCCATTCACCCCACTTCTTAGCATGCGTGTGTTCCCTGGAGGCTTCCTGACATTTTGCTATTGCTCTCTTAAGTTCCTCATCCCACCAACTCTTGGGTTTGTGTCTTCTTTTCCGGGGTGACTTGTCACGTGCCTTAGCAAGCTATTCCTCAAACAGTCTAATTGGATGCGTGTATGTCCACACTGTTTTATTATCCTCAGTGGTTACTTTCTCATTGTATTTAGTAGTTGTTTATTATGTTTGGTAGCTACAGGAACATGTGCATATGTGTTAGCAGATCCGCAACTAACTAAGGAAACTTGTTCTACATGGTGTCCGCAAGAGGCAATCTTAACTTTAAGAATTCATATTGCCGTGATTTTGGCGTGGCCGTTTCAACTTGCGCAAACACAAAGGCTTCATTTTAATATGCGAATTTGTTACCGAAATAGGTGTAATTCAGTTCACTAACGTTTATTTTAAAAACAAGTGAACTTTGATTTCAGTATAAAAATTTAGAGGTATCAGGACGCTAACAATTTCCTACGTGCTGCAATACCAGCAGTCGCCCGTGGGGGTGATTCTCCTAAAATATCTCGTCTTCTGTTAAGATCAGCGCCCATGCAAGACAGAGTAATGATATATCTGCAAATAGCAACTAAATACTGAAGGCTTACGAAGGATGTTACGTAGTTACGCTACAAAACGTCAAAACGTTTTTCTTTGATCTGAAAAAAAAATCATTTTGTGCCGGCTAGCCTGCTGTAAATTAGGGCTTGTATTCTGGGCGTTGTGACATCCTTCCAAATAATTTACTATGTAGACTCCTGATCTCGCGGGGAGCGGTGACTAGGGGGCAAGGAGATAGAGAAAGCACTGTCGAAAAATGAGTGTTCTTTACAGAAATTTTTTAGTAGGAAAGTCGTACTTAAACTACACAAAAAGCTAATGCCGAGTGACACAATGATCTTGTATATTCTTATTGCCATTTGCTGCGCTTTCAAAACAAACATGGTAGCCGCCAGATTGCAATGCAACGGGAAGCCGCGTATGCCTCTTCCCAAAAGTGTTTTTCAATGAATCCTGAAATAAAGCGCATGTTGTTCCCACCAGCTTCTTAAGTTTTGTTTCACATGGACTACACATGCAAAGTTCATGTGCCATTCTGCCATACCAGCATGTACTTCCACTCTTACGTGCCCAAGACTTCATCTGAATCGAACCACTTTCCAACCCACGTCACCAGCGACCCTGATTATGCTTCTTTCAAGACTGCTATTCCTGATTTGTAACACCACTCCTCCCTGAAACATCGTAAATGGCATCGAGAGTATTTAAACAAATAATGAATAAATAAATATATTGCTCTGTTCATTTAGCGCTAACGTCAAAAAAGTGTACTTCAGAAATAAATGATAAAATAAAACGTGCGTCGGCCGGGAATCGAACCCGGGTCAACTGCTTGGAAGGCAGCTATGCTAACCACTATACCACCGACGCATCCGTTTGCGGGGCCGCCCTCAGCTCTTCATCCGGTGTACGCGTGGCCAAGTGCGGGAAGTAAGAGAGCGAGAAAACAGGTCAGAGCGCAGTTTCTATATCTGGCTCGCATACGGGGAATTGCGGATGTGCCGCCGTTCGCGTATTGCCGTCGCATGGACCACCTTTGTTCAGAAGCGCTCGACGGCCACAGCAGCGGTGGTTACTGCTCTTCTTCGAAAGAGATGATGACGCTTCTCACGACGAGCGCTTGTCCTTAGCAGCATTGGTACGATGAGGCATAACCTACCCGACGGACAGCTTCAGCTAACTAATGAAGTATATTTCCCTGAAACGTTATATTCAAAACTTGTTCTAAGCCGGTTAATGTGAAATGTTTTTCTACTTGCATACAATTACAGTCATACGTATTTACAGTGCTGTCAACAAGTAGAATCTTGTAGGCCCCACCTTTGCCTAGGCAATAGTGTAATCGAGTACGTGGAAACATTTAAATCATTCGCCAGAACTTTCAGCAGCACAATGTCATGGGATGCACTAGTGAATATTCTTTCTTCAACACTCTCAAGAATCACAGGATTCACTTCGTGCAACAGACATATTTTTTCACAAATAGCAAAGTATGTTGTATTGTGCGCCCTTTTTTTCTAATATTAGCTATTGTCTGCTCATCCAGGACAACACAACTTTGACAAACGTAATAAAACTGCAAACTCTTTAAAAGAAATGGCTCAGTGCAATGGTTAATTAGTGCTAAGGTTTTCCCAATGCCCCCAATCTCCCCAATGCTATTTACCGCGTGCTTGCAGGAGGTTTTCAGAAACCTAGAATGGGAACAGTTAGGGATAAGAGTTGATGAAGAATACCTTAGTAACCTGCGCTTCGCCGATGATATTGCATTGCTGAGTAACTCAGGGGACGAATTGCAACTCATGATTACGGAGTTAGACAAGGAGAGCAGAAAGGTGGGTCTCAAAATTACTCTGCAGAAAACGAAAGTAATGTACAACAAGCTCGGAAAGGAGCAGCGCTTCGAGATAGGTAATAGTGCACTTGAAGTTGTAAAAGACTATGTCTACTTAGGGCAGGTAATAACCGCAGAGCCTAACCACGAGATTGAAGTAACTAGAAGAATAAGAATAGGGTGGAGTACATTCGGCAAGCACTCTCAAATTATGACAGGTAGATTGGCACTATCCCTCAAGAGGAAGGTATATAACAGCTGTATCTTGGCGGTACTTAGCTATGGAGCAGAAACCTGGAGACTTACAAAGGGGGTTCAGCTTAAATTGAGGACGACGCAGCGATCAATAGAAAAAAATGGTAGGTGTAACCTTAAGAGACAAGAAGAGAGCAGAGTGGATTAGGGGACAAACGGGGGTTAAGGATATCATCGTTGAAATAAAGAAGAGGAAATGGACATGGGCCGGCCATGTAGCGCGTAGACAGGATAACCGCTGGTCATTAAGGGTAACTAACTGGATTCCCAGTGAAGGGAAGCGCGTTAGGGGGAGACAGAAGATTAGGTGGGCAGACGAGATTAAGAAGTTTGCTGGTATAAATTGGCAGCAGCAAGCACAGGACCGGGTTAACTGGCGGAACATGGGAGAAGCCTTTGTCCTGCAGTGGACGTAGTCAGACTGATGATGATGATGATGATGATGATGATGATGATGATGATGGTGGTGGTGATGGTTTTCCTGCTGGGCATGCTCTCTTACAATACAATATTGTACCCGAAACAAATATTTTTACTACAGATTTGCATGCCTTCAAAAACAACAACGAAAATGATTCATTGCTTTCTAAAGTTGTTTTACTTACACTTCGCCATTGATTATATGATACCAGACTCCAAAACAGTCTTTATAGTTTTTCAATGTTAAGTCATATTGTGCCAAACTTCTTCAATACCCCACTTTATGACCACCTAAATAATTTGTCCTTTTGTGCCCTACGCAAAAGCATTCTTCAGGAATCTGTGTAGTATTAGTCGCAATGTGTTTTCATGTCCTCATGCATTGTGTAGTGAGGAAGCGCAAGACGACGTCTTCGTTCAGCTTGTTGCTGTGCACGATATCTGCGCCATGTCAGATCGCCCTTACCCTAAATGGCAATCGTCTGTGCGTTAACAATAAATCGTCATACGACATTTGGTGGAGGCTAGTGCCTTTCCTGCACAATGTATCAACCTTTGCAATTGTTTTGTACTAGCAGTACAGTTGGTGATAAGGATACTTATGTCAGTTGTAGAAGTTTTATTCATTTCAACGTTTCTGTTTTGTAAATCCATGGCGTTTTGCACGAACCTTCCATGTTTTAGGTTCTTCTATATTGTACCTACTGCTGGCATGTACAGATGGCGTCACATGATTAATTGATTGATTGAAATTATCAAGAACCTAGAAACTGTGAACAGCGAGTTTGAATTCTGTGAGACCCTAGCTGTGACACTAGTGGTGTTGCCAGATCTGTTATGTCGAATTCCAGGAGCAGATTCATATGAACTTTTCCTGCTCTCAGTGGAGCAATCACATTACAGTGGCAAACTTGCAGATGGAGTTGTTTGAGTGTTTGAATGGCATATTGTGAATAACCGCAGATAACGGATAGCTTGGTGGAGCAAGAATTCTCGCACCGCTGAAAGCAGCCGATTTGACCGGAAGTTCACGTGACGTTCTCTGCGCTGCCGCCTCTCATCCTGCCGCGGTCGGATGTTTGCAGTCGCAGACAGTGACAGACTTCCCGGAAAATGCCTCAAGCCCTCTCACGCCTTTTTTCACGCCCTCACTAGACGTTCGTTTCTCAACTTCTCCTGGCGAGACGGACGCGTTCTAATCGGAGATTTGCCAACAGAGCAATCTCGCTCCGATCTAGGTGCTCCGCTCTCGATTTGCCATTGAAATTCAACATTGGCTGCCTCTGATATATTATTTATAATACGATTCTTAATACTAATAATAATATTTATTGTATACATTCATAACAAGTACAAACAAATGAGCCTGTCTGAAGTCTCCGAGGGCTTGTGTGAAGGCCGTGCCGAGCCGTTTTAAGCCATGTCTTTAAACTGTCCCAAAACTCTTCTTGTGTCTTTTTGCCAAGAAACAGACGAAAAATTCAGCACATCCTATGTAGCTTGGAAGTTGATGGGATGCGAAGCATGTGGACAAAAGGTGACTACATTGTAATTTCTTATTGAGCAAAACGTTGTGAAATGGCGCTAAACTTATGTAGAATTGTTGTACCCACAAACGTGTGTTTAACAGTCACGTTTTTACTGTTGCAAAATGACGCCAACAATAACGCAGGTATTAGCAACATCAGATACAGTAAGGTGACATATAGCGCTTGTGCCAGTGAAGATGGTGGACCTGGACACTTGTGTTTAAATGAGCTTCAGTAGATTGCGCTTCTCTATAATTGTCGTTAACCCAATGTAATGATTTTTTAATGGCACGCATGTACTGTTCGTAATATTGGACAGCTAGCACTGCAATCACAATTGATGTTTAACGAATATTATGGCCTAATTTAGAACCAGTTCCCAGACCTGGCGTGGCTCTGTGGTAGAAAACGTGGTTGGCACGCAGAATGGGTTCGTTTTCTTCTGGGACCCAGAGAATTTTTCCTACCATTTCTCGTGTCAACGACGCTGATATGGGCTTTTAATTAACGCTCACACGTTAATGTTACAAATTTTTGTACTCGCCGCTCGCGGTTTATAATCTACCAATAACCTGTAACCTATACCCGCACACTAGTGGCACATATCAGCACCCGCGTATGTGCCACTGTTTGGCGGGAAGTGTTGAACGAGGTACGTGACGGCATTTTGACGTTATTTATGTCATGACCAGCGAGTCGCATCCGTCAAACCACCTTACCCTCCCATACTGATCTTTTTTCCCGCAAGTTAAGGGAGTCATCACGAGAGCATCGCAAACGTAGTTAGCTAGATAGAAAGATAGACTGATAAATAGATACGCAAATAAATCTCCAGAAATGCTTAGAGTACGCAAAGAATTTCTTCGCATTTAAAGACAGTTCAGGGCTATAGGTGAGCATGCGATTCAAGATAAGGACAACTGAGAAAGCACTTGTGCTAATAATGTAGTTTCTTGAGCTCTTTGAATCGGAACAGCCTAAATAAAGTGGCATGCTACGTCAAGATAACTTCGTATGGGTAAGTGCTTCTTATACTAGATACAGCATCAGCACCGGTGGCATTATAGTTCGACGTTATAGAGTGGCATCAAAATTTGTGCTGTGATCGCCAAGCACAATGTGGTAGGTGGCACTTGCAAGTAGATAAGGGCAATTTTCATGCCTTTGACGCAACGTAAAAGGTACAAAGTCTAAAAAACGAAAGCCACGTGGGCGAGCAGGCTAATGTGATCCCTGTCAAGACTGCACAAGCCCTGTCGTGTCGCCCTGCGTTACCGAAAGGCATGCCTACACATCATCGCCTGCCTGTCTGATGGAACTGAATAAAAAGATAAAATGATGTCACGGCCCATAGTTTTGTCTAGGTGGCTCAGTGGCACCAGTACCAGCCTTAGCGACGGAGTTGAACAACTGAACAAAGTTGTGTACTGTATAGCGTTGTGACCACGGTATCATATATCTTAAGACACACGATAAATTATCAAAAGTAACGGAAATACAGATACAGATGCTCGTCTTGCTAAACATATTGCGATACAGACACAAGATACCCAAAACGTATCTCAAGTACACTTATCTTCAATACTGCCCACTCCTAGTGTTACAGGCAAAGTTTATCAGCGTATCGAAAAATAAACGGAACGAAACATTACGAAGTTATAAAAAAATCACTGCCTAAATTCGCGAGTACGCATTCGCCAGCGCGCTGCAGTGAGTGCTGTTGCAAGCCTGTTTTTCATCACGCGCACGTCAGCTTTAGAAAAAGCAGGTGCATAGCCTGCAGAATAATTGAAAATTTGCACATTAGTAGATAGGATCATTGTGCATCAATCAACAATCAATAAGGCTCTTTAACAAAGGGTATACATGTCTGCGTTCAATGTGCCACTGTTGAGCGACGGTGCTTACACGTGCACCTGATTGAATTGAGAAATTTTAGCTTTTTGTTACGGCGAAGAACTTTGACTGTGACACGTAAGCTTCACTGGACACTATATTGTGTGTACTAGTTCTTTAATAAATCTGTTGTGAGTCCGCGCTCTCCTTCGTCCCCTGTCAGACCAGCCCCTTTACGTGCAAATTTTCGCAATCAATCAAAAGTTTAACGTGCCCAAGAACAACAATTGGTTTTTTCTGCAGGTGAACGCAAAAATAAAAGAGTAAAAATAAAGAATACATTAGAAACATTCTTCACAAAAGGAATCAAATCAAATTAAAAATCGCAGCATATCTCCGGAGTGAACGATGATGAGTGGGGCGAAGCGTTCATCCGTCCATCCGCCCGTGTGTTCGTTTGTCCATGCATGCGTTCATGCTTCCGATAGCGTTCGAGGATTCAGACGGCGTGCGGGTAACACCGACGAAACGCGAGCGAAGGGAGCAGAGCGCAAGCGTCTTCAACGCGCCCGCTGCTCTGCTTCGTCCATGCCCTATCAACGATCCGCCACGTACGACAACTATCCAGGACACTAAAAGCGCCACTCATTCTCCGCGCATTCAGGCAAAGCGGGCGCAGCATCCAATCGAAGAGTAGCGGCAATTGGGAGAGACACGGCAGAGTAACCCCATCTAAGAAATGAGACAAGAAATTGTCACCATTTCTTTTGCCTTCTTTTTCATCTCTTCTTCTCTCGATTACGGGTGACGCGTGACAAGGCTATACTAAGAGAAGCTTCACCCCTAAAAGAAGGAACACGCAAAGACAAAATGAAATTAAGAGATAGTGCTGACGAAGACGGTCAGAGCTGCACGCCTTCGTACATGAGTTGAAGTGTTGCTGCAGCCACTCCACATGCCAAGTTCTCAACTTGACCACATGCAAACCGTTCTAGCCTAAAACAAGACAGATTACTAGTGTACATCGGTTGACGCACAAAGTTTCACTACCGATATAACTATTTAAAATGAATTAGGGTTGGAGTAGTGACTGAGACTTGGACTGTTCTGCGCACACTGTTTCGCTACCGTTATAACTATTTCAAACGAATTAGGGTTGGAGTATTGACTGAGATTTGAACTGTTTTTTTTTTCGCATTCACCAAGCGATGGCAATTTGACCACCTTGCTTTCGCAAATTGCGTTCATATATGAAGCGTCCGGGCTCTAACCCACAGCAAGTGATACATAATGAGTTCCACGGGGGGGGGCGTTTGAACAAATCAGACGCCTATATACACGAGACAGTTGTACTCACCTGAAATGTTGTTACCAGTTTGCAATAAACTTCCCTGTTTTAAAGATTTGAACCACAAATTTCAAATAACTAGAGCAGGGATAGACAACGTTTTGAGTCCCACGGCAAAGCTGCATGGAGCCAAAAAGGAGGGGGCCACGCTAGATTAGGCCGGGGCTTTGTTGACAAGAAAAAAAAAATAAGCTGATTTTCAGTATTTGTAACCTGCAATCAATAGACATAAATAACCATCAGTAGATTTATTATTATTATTATTATTATTATTATTATTATTATTATTATTATTATTCATAAATAATAGCACAGGCAAACTATCAATAATCGTAACACGTTACTTGGCTTAGTGTGGCGGCAAGGTACAGTGGCAAATGAAAGTTGTATTTTTTATTTGTGCTTGTCTAACCTCATCTGAAGTTAAAATGCTATGTCGGCCTTCCGATAGAAAGTGACAAGGAGAGAAAGGCGTAGGGGCGGGGGGGGGTCTTGCTGTCGTGCTGGAGGCCGCGTAAATACTCGCACGCTGGCTGCAGGTTGCCGACCCCGGCTCGCATTATCTTCTATACGTAGCTCTACGTTGTTCACTCAAAAACTACCACATAGTTGTTGTTTCTGACATGAATGGCTTGCTCTTATGTACCCTACGTGTAAATGCACTGGGACTTCTTTATTTGCCAGGACTAACCACAATTTATAGATACCTTAAAAGAGAATGTGTGCAGCTAGTGCCACGCTCCTGTCGTTCGGGGGAAACAATGGCGTACGTATGCACGCAGGTGTTCACTGGTGAATTCCAGCTGAGACCAACACCTGTCTTCTATTGCGGCTTCTATTCCTTCTCTTTAAGTGCTCTGACACTGAGTCTGAAATAAATCCCTGTTAGGCTTTCCGGGTGTGAAATAACACTAAATAAAACAACTTGAGCGGTGACGTTTTTTCGTACCAGTCACCAACACAAAGCAAGACTTGAAAGGCGGAAGCCCGTCGATTCGCTGTGGACCAGCCAAATGCAGACACGACACGACACGCCTACCCAATTTCCCTTACTCTTTTCACATTGTGACGACATGCAAGCTCCGGTTCAAGCATCTGAAGGTCCGTTGTCTGAACGTGGGCGTCGGTGGTATAGTGGTTAGCATAGCTGCCTTCCAAGCAGTTGACCCGGGTTCGATTCCCGGCCGACGCATGTTTCTTTTTGTTGTCGTTGCTTTTTTTCTGAAGTACCGTTACAATGCGCATTACGCCGTTTCCCGTATTGCAGCAAATCCGCTGTTCGACGAAAAGTTCCTACTATTTAAAAAGTTCATCGATGGGTATGTCAAAGGCTCCTGAAGCAAGTGCAATTTGAAGGCTCAAGCAGAGAATATATTGATTTTTGGACACTCATAAAACCTAAAGTCAGTTAAATCACGGCAGCTTGGTAGGTAAGAAGTCCAATGCTGACGCAGACAACACGCGTACAAATAGCGGTCGAGGGTGGCCCAATTCCGTAGGGCAGAGCTTGTGCACATACATTTCGATGCATGGGAAAAGATTCACAGAGATCACAATTTATGCACTGCACTCTTCTGGCGAGTGAATTTTCATATATTTTTTTGCAGTAAGCCTTGATTATTGTGTCTTACTGGAAAAAAAATCACAACGTACCCTCGAAGTGAATGATAATCAGTGAGCAAAGTTCCGGTGGATCATTCGCGTCACCGTGAGTCCCCAGGGCACTGCAAACTCCAACATTCAGATAAGTGAGAATACGTGTGTACATATTCTCACGAGCGTGTCTTATTTTCGCTTTTGTTTCAGTCAGTTCTCGCCCTCGAAACCTGTCGGGAAAGCTCAGTGCACACTGCACCTCATTGTTCGGGAAGGTTCGGGATTATCGTAGATCATTCTGTTAAGATTGCGCGCTAGACCACACACTCGGGATTATGCCAGAGCTTGCGCGATGACCTGTAATAAGGCTAGAATATTCAATGGCACTGGTCAAATGCCGACGCGATTTGCCGCTTTTCAATTGATCGATGGCCGATGCTGTGTTCGACTCCGAGTGCCAGTGTGTACCACTGTAATCTCACTTTTTGTTCACCGGTTACAAGTTAGGCGAACTAAGCAATTTCATCTTCGAACTACAGTCTGCCCTCTTTCTCAATTTTATGACACCGTGACATCAGGTGGAGTTGCTTCCCTGTTTATGTACAGAAACCACCCCTACAGTGGAGAGCGAATGCCGCACCGTCAAAGGAATATCGACACCATTCCCTACCAGCAAACCAGTCGCAGGCAACGAGGTCTGCCACCATAGTTCGGGCTTCTATTTATTAAGAGCCGGAATACAACGGCCCTGACCAAGGTATATGTAAACTGGTAGCGTAACTTTCATAGAAGCCCATGGATCCAGTAGTCGGTAGCTCGTTGCCACCATCGCTGTATACGTGAGCTAGGGGAGGACAACGGCAAAAAAAATAGTAAATCAAATATGACGTCACAACCAGAAGTGGTGGCGACGACGCGCATTTGGCCTACATGGCGCGAAATTGAATTTATTTTTATTGCGGACCTGCCTCGTGCCTGTATTATTACGCGATTTTATTGCGCCTTAATTGTGTTTCGCCAATTGCTTGTGAAAGAGCGAAAAACGAAAATAACAAAGACAAGTTGTTTTATTAGCCAAATGACGTACTTGCGATATGCACAAGAAACTTCGCCGAGGCAATTCTGAGACATTTGTTCACAAGCACAATAGCATAATAGTTCAAAAACTCACGTTGATCAACCATTAAAAACCACTGCAGCGAGACAGCAGTTTTGAAGATATAGCGTTGGCAGCCGTGAAGTACAGCGTCTTGATGGTTAGCCTGTCGCGTTCACAGCCACCAAAGGTGAGGGCACGCCAGCCGTGTGCCAGCGAAAGCAGTCGGCAGTCACAGGAGTGGCTATTTATACATTCTGTGAGCTAGTTGAGCTATGAAATGCACATAAATTACAAGTTAACTGTCGAAGGTACGCACGAAACCATTACAAAAAAGAGGGTGACGCCGAGTTGGCCTGGTAATACGTTGAACCAAAAAACACGCCAAACTAAACACAAGCTCCGATAGCATATTGCCTCGATACGCCCCCAAATCTGTTAGTTCTTGTTACCAAACTGCCTGCCTCAGCCCTCTGTCTTTGAAACCAAGAGAAACAAATGGGCGTTCAACCACATACCAAAGCCTAATAAAGTAGTCTACTAATTTTTGTAACAAATAAATTTAAGACTATTTAAAACAATCTGTAAAATATTATATTGTTTTCGCTATTTGTCGCCCCCCCTCACCTAGTCGCACTTCAATCGCCTCGTGGCAGTTGATGTCTGTCGCAATAAGTTTCAGAGCACTTATCATTTCAACTTTCGTGACCTATTTAGAATGACCTGTAACCTCAACTCAGCGAATACTGTATCACTGACTAGTAGGAAAGTCGCAGGTGCCGGGCGAAGACGAAAGGGTATGACCTTGAACTCGAATACGCCGTCCGGTTTTACGAAGGCAATCTTTTCTCGCTCTCTCTTGTAGAGTTCGATTTGCCTATGGGTGGTCTTCAGCTTCATAGAAAAAAAAACCTTGCATAGTGGAGTCGATCTAGAGCGTCGTCTATCCGTGGGAGCGGGTACACATCCTTCTTCGCAACAATGTTCAGGCGGTGATAATCGACACAAAAGCGTGCAGTTCCGTCCTTCGGTTTCAATAATACCACCGGTGACGCCCATGGACTCTTTGAAGGTTAAATGATGTCGTCGCATAGCATTTCGTCAGTTTGTTTCTTGATGGTCTCGCTTTCTCACGTTGACTCTCTGTACGGGCTCTGACAAAGTGTCTTCGTACTTTTTTCTGTTACGATTCCATGTTTCACAACGGGGGTCTGTCGAATTGATGACGATGGCCAAAAGCAGTTCTTGTAGTTCAGGAGCAGGTTTCTGAGCTGTGCTGGATTACTTCAGAAAGCTCGGAGTAACGTCGAAAGCTCGTTAAAGGGTTTGGGTCATTAGAGTAAATTTGGCAGAATTGATGAAGGCGAAAGTGTAGCTGGCTTCCAGTATTTCTCCCATGCAGCCAACCGTAGTGGCTTCGTTGACTTGCATATACTCGTCGTTGTAGTACATGAGCATCACTCTTGCATTAAATTCTCGCAGCAGGGCTATTTCTCCGGTGACATCAATTTCACAGCTGATAAACAGATGCTGGTCACCTTTATGGACGCCTGGCATGTGTGTTCATTCTTGAGTGCCGGCAAAAATGCTGACGCTGAAGCAAGCAGGAATGGTGACTTTATTTTCCACCACATTCAAGGCGTGCCTTCCAGGCAGCGTGTGCAGCGGCAGTGCTCTTTTCGTGGATAGCGTTATTGACTCAGACTTCATGTTAATGATGGTGCCGTGGTCACTCAAAAAGTCCGTCCCAAGTATCACAATCCTGGGGCAATGTTGTAGAATTACACAGCTAACAGGGTATATTAGGTTACTGAGGATAAGTCTTGCTGTGCTAACTCCAACTGGCGTTATCAAGTGGCCTCCTACTGTGCGTATTGCGGGTCCATTCCAAGCAGTCTTCATGTTAAGCTAGGCTTTAACGGTCGACTGATTACGAAAAAGTCGGCTCCAGATTCGACGAGAGTGGTGACGTAATTTTGGACGTTGAAGAGAACGTCGAAGTCACTTGTTCGTCATCTTGCGTTACGATTTCGTCGCGGCATCGGATAACGACTGCGTCGGTTTCTTCGCAGCTTACACTTTGCGTCGTCAAGTGTTGTTTGCCGCGCAGTTCGAACGCAGCAGCTGCGCTTCAGCTGTGGCAGGCTCTTGTGATTTCATGGAGTCATTGTTTTCGGTGGCGAGGACGGATGAACTTTAGTTGTTTGTCGTAAAGAAACCACACGTCCACAAGTGGTTGCCTTTAGTTTTCCTAGTAACAACTCGGAAATCAGCTGCGAGCACGGCTGGCATATTGGCCTGCGATGCGGCTGGGCGTAGAGGCCTGCTGATGGTCCTCGGAGAGCCGACTGTGCTCCTGCAAGGTAGTCGGCGATTTCACGTGATTGTTCTGCTGGCTGAGGACGCGATATGTTAAAGGCGAAGCCGGGCAGACCCATCTCCAGGACCGGCAACAGCGATACGTGTGACCAGCATCTCGGCCGTTATTAGCATAGTGGGCGGTAGTCGGGCTCCGCCGGCCGGCTACCGTAGGGTACTGATGACACCGTGGCGTCGAGGAAACGAGTGAATGGCTGACTCACAGGCCGCGCGTAGAATAAGTAATTGCGGTGACCACAATTTTATAGGTAGCCAAATGCAGACACGGCAAGGAGCACCGGCCCATTTTCTGTCACTTTCTGCCCATCGTTAAAATGTGCGTGTTCTGAACGAACTGTTAAAAGCAGCCTCGCAAATGCCGGCATCGATGGTATAGTGGTTAGCATAGCTGCCTTCCAAGCAGTTGACCCGGGTTCCATTTCCAGCCGACGCATCTTTTCTTTGTTGGTTTTTTCTAAGTTATGTTGACCCGCCACAGTGGTGTAGTGGCTGAGATACTCGGCTGCTGACCTGCAGGTTGTGGGACTAAATCGCGGCTGCAGTGGCTGCATTTTCGATGGAGGCGAAAACGTTGTATACCCGTGTGCTCAGATCTGGGTGAACGTTAAAGAACTCGAACTGGTCGAAATTTCCGGATCCCTTCACTATGGCGTCTCTCATATTCTTATGGTAGTTTTGGGACGTTAAACCCCACATATCAATCATCTAAGTCGTGGTATATGTGCAATACGCGGTTTAGTCTATTGCACGAAAGCCATGTGGCTGTTTGGCAAAAACGCACAACTATTTGAAAAAGTCGGAGTTGCCTCTTTCAGATTCTTATGCAACAAAATAACTTCTGAGACTGAAGTTGGGCTAACTTCTACTAACGCTTCGCCGCTGTTAGCGCTTTCACGTTCATTGACACCCCCACTGCGTCAATGGTAACGAGTTGATATTTGACTCAGTGGCCGCACCTACAATAATGATAGTGGTGAGCACAATTTTGTAGGCAGCCAATTGCAGATACGGGACGGAGGCGCAGTCAATTTACTGTCATACTCTGCACATCGTTACAATGCGCGAGCTCTGGATAAACAGCTGAAAGCAGCCTCGAAAACGCCGGCATCGGTGGTATAGTGGTTAGCATAGCTGCTTTCCAAGCAGTTGACGTGGGTTCGATTCCTGCTCGACGCATCTTTCCTTGTTACTTTTTCAAAGTTGTGTTATAATGTGCAATATTCTGTTTATTCTATTGCACGAAAGCCATTTGGCTGTTTGAAAAAAACGCCCAACTATTTGAAAAAGTCAAGGGTGCCCGTTTCAGATTCCTCTGCAACAATATAACATCTGAGGCCCAAGTTTAGGCCTACTTCTACTAATGCTTCACCGCTGTTAGCACATTAACGTTCATTGACACCACCACTGCGTCAAAGGTAACAAGCCGATTGCCGACTCAGAGGCCACGCTTACAATAATGATAGCAGTGATCACACTTTTATAGGCAGACAAGTTCAGACAGCGCACTGAGCACCAGCCAATTTTCTGTCGCTCTCTGCCCATCGTTACAATGCACGTGCTCTGAATGAACAGCTGAGAGCAGCCTCGCCAATGCCGGCGTCAGTGGTATAGTGATTAGCATAGCTGCCTTGCAAACAGTTGACCCGGGCTCGATTCCCGGCGAACGCAGCTTTTCTTTGTTGCTTCTTCCTAAGTTGTGTTTAATGTGAAATACGCTCTTTATTTCAATGCACGAAAGCCGTTTGGCTGTTTGAAAAGAACGCCCAACTATTTGAAAAAGTAAGGGGTTGCCTGTTTCAGATTCCTCTGCAACAATATAACTTCTGAGGCACAAGTTGGGCCTACTTCTACTAATGCTTCACCGCTCTTAGCACATTTACGTTCATTGACACAACCACTGCGTCAAAGGTAACACGCCGATTGCCGACTCAGAGGCCATGCTTACAATAATGATAGCAGTGATCACAATTTTATAGGCTGACAAGTTCAGACAGGGCACGGAGAACCAGCCCATTTTCTGTCGCTCTCTGCCCATCGTTACAATGCACGTGCTCCGGATGAACAGCTGAAAGCAGCCTCACTAATGCCGGCGTGGGTGGTATTGTAGAATACCTGTACTCAGTATCACGCAAGGTGCTGTATGAGGACCTGCTGAGTACACTATTCCTCCCTCCATCGTACCGTTCACTGTACGCCAATCTTCCAGGTCACGATGTGTTGAAGCGAGTGCGCAAAATGTACATTCGACCGAATTCAAAAGCATTCTTCTATAAACTCCACTCTGGAACATTGGCGGTAAACACATGGTTCGAAAAAAAGGTATTTTCATTCCGTCTGTTAACTGCTGTCTATGTGATGTGCCGGAAACGATTGAACATTGCTTTGTTAGCTGCAAAGATGCCATACTATTTTGGGATGTCCTTCAGCGAGCACTGAAAAAGCGTTTCGTCATTAATTCTCACACAATGCGTTATCTTCTACCAGCAACGCGTGATGAAGTACCATATGATATGTTTTTCCTCATGGGTTTGCACAGCTTGTGGAAGACACGAATGCAAGACCGCAATGCAAAGCCCACCACCTCTTCAAGCGCACACTCCATTCAATTGGCTATCCACCTAAAAACATTTACGATGAGCTAGACTTTAGACCGTACTGGTACTCCGTCTTAGAGAACTGTTTGACCTCACCCCTTTTTGTTTGTATAACACGATGTGAAGAACTTCCTATGTGAGGAACTCGCGCTGTGTTAGCCATTTAGTGTTTATGAGTAACACTGGAACGCTTACTTTCGGGATTTGATTGTACTTTTGTTCACTTGATTTTGTCTTTATTGCCCAAGTACATTAATAAATACCATGAAAAAAAAGCTTGGGTGGTATCGTGGTTAACATAGCTGCCTTCCAAGCCGTTGACCTGGGTTCGATTCCCAACTGAAGCATCTTTTCTTTTTTGCTTTTTCTAAGTAGTTTATAATGTGCAATACGCTGTTTACTCAAGTGTAAAACTTGAAGTTTATTTTATTTCTTTCTGATACAGAAAGATGAGTAAGAGCTAAAGGACCTTTAGCCGGACAGAGGCTCCTACTCCCATGCCGCATTCAGCATTCGTGTACATGTTTGCATGCAATGCGAATACAAAACAATAGAGCAACCAGAAAAATCAAAACATTCATGTACACTAGTTGTCACTGCAAATAAGGCACTAGCGGTAGACATCACACATGAAAACTCTTCACGAAAACAAACATATCATACAGACACTCCAAGAATATATACCTATACGCAATAAATTGTGAACTTTCAAATTGTAGCACAAACTGTATATGCGGTACACGTAGAAATTAGACAGATATACTTTATTGATAAGTTATCGTGGAATGTAACAGAAAGTTCTATATAGATTTTTTAAAGCGGGTTGCATTAAAATCTATATGATGTTCAACACTGTTCAAAATCCTGGGGTACTTGATACTGAAGGTCCTGACGCCCGTAGTTAGCTCCCATTATTGGTGGCATTCTCGGTTTAAGGCTTAATTGATATCAAAAGCCATTTGGCTGTTTGGCAAAAACGGCCAATTATTTGAAAAAGTCACGGGTTGCCTGTTTCAGATTCTTCTTCAACGAAATAACTTCTTGAGGCTCAAGTTCAACTTCTGCTAATGCTTCACCCTTGTTAGCGCATTCACGTTCATTGACACCACCGCTGTGTCATAGGTAACGAGTAGATTGCCGACTCAGGTGCCGCGCTTACAATACTGATAGCAGTGACCACAATTTATAGGCAGACGAATTCAGACACGGCACGGAGCACCAGCCTATTTTTCTGTCACTCTCTGCTCATCATTACAATGCGCGGGCTCCGGATGAACAGCTGAAGGGAGCCTTGAAAATGCCGGCGTCGGTGGTATAGTGGTTAGCATAGCTGCCTTCCAAGCCGTGGACCCGGATGTGATTCCCGTCTGACGCATCTTTGCTTTGTTGCTTTTTTCTACCTTGTGTTGTAATGGTCAATACGCGTTTTATTCAATTGCAATAAAGCCATTCGGCTGTTTGACGAAAACGCCCAACTATATTAAAAACTCATAGTTGCCTGTTTCAGATTCTTCTGCAACAAGTATCTACAGAGGCTTAAGTTGGGTCAACTTCTACTGATACTTCACCGAGGTTGGCGCTTTTACGTTCATTGACACCACCACAGCGTCACATATAAAGAGTCAATTGCCGACTCAGAGGCCTAGCTTAGAATAATGATTGCGGTGACCACAATTTTATAGGCAACCAAATACAGACACAGCAGGGAGCAACAGGCAATTTCCTGTCGCTCTCTGCCCTCGTTACAATGTGCGTGTTCCGGATGAACAGCTGCAGGCAGCCTCGCAAATGCCGGCGCTGGTGGTATAGTGGTTAGCATAGCGGCCTTTGAAGCAGTTGAAGCGGCTTCGATTCCAGGCGACGCATCTTTTCTTTGTTGCTCTTTTCCAAGTTGTTTTGTAATGGGCATAAAGCTGTTTATTCTATTGCACTAAAGCCATTCGGCTATTTGACGAAAAGGACAGCTATATTAAAAAGTCCAATTTGCAAGTTTCAAATTCTTCTGCAACAAAATAACTTCTTAGGCTCAAGTTGGGCTCACATCTACTAATGATTCACCGCCGTTGGCGCCTTTACGTTCATTGGCACCACCACGGCGTCACAGGTAACGAGTCGATTGCCGACTCAGAGACCGCGCTTGCAATAATGATAGCAGGACCACAATTTTATAGGAAGCTAAATGCAAACACGTGACGGAGCACCAGCCAGTTTTCTGTCACTCTCTGCCCAACTTTACAATGCTCGCGCTCCGGATGAACAGCTGAAAGCAACCTCAAAATGCCGGCATCGGTGATATAGCGGTTACAATGGCTGCCTTCCAAGCAGTTCACCCGAGTTCGATGCCTGGCCTATGCATCTTTTCTTTGTTGCTTTTCTGCAAGTTGTTTTGTAATGTGCAATACGCTGTTTTGTTCCAATGCACGAAAGGTATTTGGCTGTTTTACAAAAACGCCCAACTTTTTGAAAAAGTCAAGGGTTGGCTGTTTCAGATTTTTCTGTAGCAAAATAACTTTTGAGTAATTTCTGAGGCTCAAATAGGGCTAACTTCTAACTAATGCTTCACCACTGTAGGCGTCTTGACGTTCTTTGACACCATTGCTGCGTTACAGGTAACGAGTCGATTGCCGACTCAGAGGCCGCACTTAGAATAACGATAGCAATTACCAAAATTTTATAGGCAGCCAAATTCAGACACGGAACGGAGCACAAGACAATTTTCCGTTACTCTCTGCCCATCGTTACAATTTGCGTGTTCTGGATGAACAACTGCAACCAGTCTCACAATTGGTGGCTTCGGTGGTATAGTGGTTACCATAGCTGTCTTCAAAGCAGTTAACCCGGATTCTATTCCCGGTAAATTCATCTTTTCATTGTTGCTTTCTGCAAGTTGTTTTGTAATGTGCAATACGCTGTTTATTCTATTGCACTAAAGCCATTCGGCTGTTTGACAAAAACGCCCAACTATTTGAAAATTCATAGTGGCCTGTTTCAGATTTTTCTGCAACAAAATAACTTCAGAGGCTTCAGTTGTGTGAACTTCTGCTGATGCTTCACCGCTGTTGGCCCTTTTACGTTCATTGACACCACCACTGCGTCACATTTAAAGAGTCAATTGCTGACAAAGAGGCCACGCTTAGGATAATGATTGCGGTGACCACAATTTTATAGCCAGTGAAATTCAGGCGCGGCAGAGAGCAGCAGCCAATTTTTTGCCACTCTCTGCCCATCGTTACAATGTGCGTATTCCGGATGAACAGCTGCAAGCAGCCTCGCAAATGCCGACTTCGGTGGTATATTGGTTAGCATAACTGCCTTCCAAGCAGTTGACCCGGGTCTGATTCCCAGCCGATGCATCTTTTCTTTGTTGCTTGCTTTCTCTAAGTTGTTTTGTATGTGCAATATGCTGTTTATTCTGTTGCACTAAAGCCATTCAGTGTTTGTCAAATACGCCCGACTGTTTGAAAAAGTCATAGTTGCAAGTTTCAGATTCTTTTGCAACAATATAACTTCTGAGGCTCAAGTTGGGGTAACTTTTACTAATGCTTCACCGCTGTTGATGCCTTTACGTTCATTGACGCCACCACTGCGTCACAGGTAACGAGTTGATTCGCCGACTCAGAGGCCGCGCTTGCAATAATGATAGCAGGACCACAATTTTATAGGCAGCCACTTGGAGACACGGGATGGAGCACCAGCCAATTTTCTGTCACTCTCTGCTCATCGTTACAATGCGCGTGCTCCAGATGAACAGCTGAAGGCAGCCTCGCAAATGTCGGCGTCGGTGGTATAGAGGTTAGCATAGCTGCCTTCTAAGCAGGTGTTTGTGGTGTAGTATAGTGACGGGGTGGTGTTTGTGAAGTGCGGTGGCACGTAGTGTTATGCACAACGATCTCGGAGGCGACGGCAGCGGGGCTTCTCAATTTAGCGGCGGAAGATGATGATGACGTTGGCGCAAAATGTCACGCATGAATCTGCGGCCCGCCAAAAGGAAGAGGAAGTTTGCGCGAAAGGCTGCACTGCCAATGACGAGAGGGAAGAAGAGGTGACAAGTCGTGGGCAGAACGAGATCGAGCTGGCTGGTGTGGAGATCCTGGGTGTCGCGTGAGAGCGGTGTCGGGTTGCAGACCTGACCACGTGAAGTCAGGCAAGGCCAGGACGCTCCAGCTGCACACGGCACACTCGGAAGTATGCGGCCTGCCTGATTCTGGTCTTGACTGTTCAAGTCACGTCCCCGTGTCCGGGCTTAAACTCCAATCCCGAAGCACCCGTGGAGGGTGGAACCTTCCGCGGGGTGATCATCACTTCGACACGAGCCAGCATCGGCAAGTAGCCGCAGTTCTTGCTAAGGCAGGGCTACCTCATCTTCCGCCAAGCGTCGCCTGTCTGGTCAGCACAGGACTCCACCTGCTGAGACATCGCCAGCGTTTGCCGCCTCAACCCACCGAGCCACTGCCACCATCGACGCCACCGGTGACTGTTGATTTTCATAAACATTCTAGCTGGACAATTTTTAGAACAAGTTTGAGTTTGTCAGCTTAGGCTCGTGTATGTACATTGCAACTGAATCTCTTTTTTTCCTCCTAATTATGCTTGAAGTTTCTACTTTTCTTTTCTTCCTTCCTTTAAACGGCTTCGTCATTTATCAGCTCAGAGGCTTTCTCTCCGAGTGACAATTTATTAAACCGTAACCTCCTCACAAATTCGCGTCCGCGACAGGACAAAGTCGTTTTTTTATCCAGGTTTTTCGACACAGTGCTAACTATGACCAGCACGTGGTAGATTTATAATTGGCTGAACGCATGGGTCTGAAGGAAATGGAGTTCAGACTGTAGTATGAGGAGCGGATGGAGAGAGAGCGCGAGCAACGAACTGCAGAATGAAAGGCGGTGAAAGAAAATCTTGAATTAGAGACGCTAAACTCGAGTGGCGACTCGAGCTTGCGATGGCAAAAAGGTGGCATCTGGGGATACATAGGAGGAACCAGTGGCTGAGGTGTGCTCTGACAGCAGTTACATCAGGAGCGATTGAATTTATATCAGGCTCACCCTGAACTTCTTCATGACCTTTCGGTAGAAAATGAAACTAGGGAAGAGTATGACAGGTAGGTGGGTAGCGAAGAACTAGGAGACTCGAGGAGCTTATTGAAGCAGAGGAATGCTTCGTGAGCATGAACAAGAACGTTCTATTCAATGTAAAGGGTTTGTTAAAACCTCCAAGAAGTCAAGCACACTTCATGCCGAGGTACGGATTGTCTCTAAAGAGCCCATTGGAGGAGCAGTAAAGGTCTCCTGGCTAACGCCGGCGAATGCCGTTATGAAAGTTCCGATCTATTCTGCCTATTGTTTAGGCTATGGGATATAGCAACAGGCGCTACGTACACAGCTTTTAACGATAATATAACTCACCCCATACAGATAGAGGGCTTGAGTTTTCAGAAATTGTAGATGATGCTTCTATGAGAAGACTGGAGTAAAATTCAGAAACACGTGTTGAAGAATAGAGAGTAGAGTTGCAGTTTAGGTCAGTT